>JARHVA010009169.1:305000-356333 GCA_037957365.1 Torreya grandis
TTCCAAATCTCATCATTGATTACACTAATTGACTAGTTATTTCCATTTTGATAAATTTATGGTTAATTAAGCCACACATTACATCCTATGTAACTAATTAAGCCATAAATTATGTTCACAAGACTTAATTTGGCCAAAATCACATCATTGATTGCACCAATTGACTAATTAGCTTAATTAATGATGGAATGATGCTAATTTACCCCATATCACAACTTATTATCATATTTAGGTTGAAAGTGTTAAAATTAGCCCCAATTACATCTTTGATTCAACCAATTGATTATTTGGTTCATGTAGTGATGAAATTGGTGCCAATTGAGCTCCAAATCACATCATATATAATAAAACATTAGTTTGAATGAGGCTCAATTTGGCCCAAACCACATTCATGATTGAGCCAATTGACTAATTAGCTTAATCTATTATAAAATTAGGGATATTGAACCCAAAATAGAGTCATATAGTCATAGTTAGGTTCAAGGGGATTTAATTGGCCCCAATTACCTTTGTGATTGAACCAATCAACTATTTTGTTTATTATTTGATAACAATGGATTGATTGGGGCCTAAATCACATCTTATATAGTAAAAATTAGGTTCACAAGGTTCAATATTACCCATATTTCATCTATAATTGGACCATTTAAATATTTTTCTTAATTTATGATGGAATCAAAGATAATTTATCCCCAAATCACATCTTATTATCATAGTTAGGTTCAAGGGGTTATAATTTTCTTAGTTGCATTAGTGAATAAATAAATCAATTATTTGGTTCATTTTGTGATGAAATTGGGGTGAATTGAGCCCAAAATCAAATCATATATTGTAATAATTAGGTTTTAAGTGGTATTAATTTAGGATAAATGACATCACTAATTGCACAAATTGACTATTTGACTCAATTTATGTTAAAATCAAGGATTCTTGAGCCTGCTATCATATATTGTAGATGTAGTTAGGTTAGAGGGGATCAAATTAGCCCCAATTACCTCCATGATTGAACAATTCACCTATTTAGTTGATTTAATGATGACATTGGGGTCAATAGAGCCCCAAATCACATGGTATGCAATTTAACTTAGGTCCACATAGCTCAATTTCACTGAAATCATGTCATTGATTTCACCAATTGGTTAATTGGCTTAGTTCATGATGGAATAAAATATATTTAAGCCCCAAATCACATCATATTATTTTAGTTAGGTTCAAGGGGATGAAATTTACCCCAATTACATTTATTATTTAACTAATTGATTCTTTGGTCCATTTTGTGATGAAATTGAGGCTGATTGAGCCCCAAATCACATCTTGTACAATTGTAATTAGGTTTGATATGGTCTCAATTTTTCCCAAATTATGTCCCTAATTTCACCATTGACTTCAACTCAATATATAATAAGATTACTTAAAATTGAGCCCTTAATCACATTATATGGTTGTAGTTACGTTGAAGGGGATTAAGTTGGCCCTGATCACCTCTGTGATTGAACCAATAGACTATTTGGTTATTATATGATGACATTGGTATTGATTGAGGCCCAAATCATATCTTATATAGTAAAAATTAGGTTTTCTAGGCTCAAATTGACCCAAATTGTACCAATTAGCTAATTAGCTCAATTTATGATAGAATTCGAGCTAATTTATCCCTAAATTACATCTTATTGTCACAATTAGAATCAAGGGGTTTAAATTGGTCCCAATTACATTTTTGATTGAACCAATCAAATTTATAATTCATTTTGTGATGTAATTGGGGTTGATTGACCCTCAAATCACATCCTATATAATCATAATTAAGTTTGAAAGGGGATTAATTTGGCTTAAATTACATCATTGATTGTACCAATATACTAATTGAATCAATATGACATAAAAAATAGGGATAATTAAGCCCTTAATTAAATCCTATAGTGACATATAGGTTGAATGGGATCAAATTGGCCTAAATGACATCCATGATTGAGCTAATTGATTATTTATTTTATTTTGTGATGAAATTAGGGATAATTACACCTTGAATCACATCATATATAGATGGAATTAGGTTTGAAAGGGGTTTACGTTTTAACAAATCACATTAATTATTATACCAATTGACTAATTGGATTAATTTATGATAACATTAGGGTTGATTGAGCCCCTAAATCACATCTTATAGTCACAAGTAGGTTTAAGTGGCTCAAATTGACCCCAATTACCTATGTGATTGAATTAATAGACTATTTTATTGATTTTGTGATGGCATTTGGGTTAATTGAGCCTGAAATCACATTGTATATAGTTTAAATCAAGTTACCATGGCTAATTTGCATCCAAATCACATCACTAATTATACTAATTGACTAATTGATTCAATTTTTTATGAAATGAGAGAAAATTACACCTCAAATCACATTTTATAGTCGTAATTAGGTTTAAGGGGCTTAGATTGACCCCAATTGCCTCCATTATTAAACCAATCAACCATTTGGTTCATTAAATGATGGCATTAGATTTGATTGAGGACCAGATCACATAATATACAGTCAAAAGTAGTTTGATGGGGCTTAATTTAGCCCAAATTAAGTCACTGCTTGCACCAATTAAATATTGGATTAATTTCATGTGGAATTAGATATATTTATCCATAATGACATCCTTCTATTGTTGTTAGCTTTAAGGGGCTGAAAATAGCCCCAATTGTAACTTTGATTGAACCAATCGATTATTTATTTCACTCTATGATCAAATTGAGGTTAGTTGAGCCCCAAATCACATATTATATAGTTATAATTGGGATTAAAAGGGATTAATCTGGCCCAAATATCATCCTTAATTTTACCAATTGACTAATTGGCTCAATTTGTGATAAAATCAATGTGAATTGAAAACATAATCACAATATATAGTCACATTTAAGTGGAAAGGGATTAGTTGGCCCCAAATTACTTCCCTAATTGAATCAATCAATTATTGGGATCATTATATTATGTCATTTCGGTTGATTGAGCTAAAAATCACATCTTATATAGTCAAATTTATGTTCACAAGGCTTGATTTTATCTAAATAGCATTAATAATTGTATGAATTGACTAATTGGCTCAATATGCCAAGAAATGAGAGCTAATTTATTCCCAAACCACACCCTATATTTGCATTTAGGTTCAAGGGGCTAAAATTGGCCTTAATTTCCTTCCTTATTGAAATAGTAGACTTTTTGGTTCATTCTATGATGAAATTGGTGTTGGTTGAATCCCAAATCACATATTATATAGTAAAATTAGGTTCATAGGCCATTTTGGCCGTAATCACATCACCAATTTGGCTAAGTGGTTTATTGTGTGATGAAATTTGGAATAATTTATCCCTAAATGACATCATATAGTTGAAAGAGAGTTTTACTCACACCATCAACTTCTCAACCTAGAGTAACCTATGAGCTAAATAAACATGTTAATGGTCTTTAGTCCTTATTATACCTTCGTCCAAATTGAGAGATTACAAAATAAAGGAATATTTGATTAAAAAAATAATAATAAAAATAAAATAAACATAATGGTTATAATTTAAAATTTATGTCCTTATATAATTTTATCTGTATTGTATCATTTTACAACAATTAACTAATTATTTTGTATTTTTCATATGATTAATAAATTTGGCATCCTAGCTCATCAATAATATCATAATTTACAATATATTGAGTTTATAATCTGTTATCTTTATTATCATTGAGGATGGATCACTAAATTTTGAAATGAGATGTTGATGAAAAAATATCTTACACAAGTTTTAATACAAGTTTCTTCCTAAGGTGGGTGTATTTATATAGTGAATAAGACCCTCTAAACTATATATTGAATATAGAATTGTATATATTAACACAAATTTTTAAAATAAAAATATATAATTTTTTTTACAAAAATGAATAATGTTCTAAAGACGTCTATGATGACCACTATATTTTTGTCAATATCTAAATCAAGGGAAAGACTAGTCACTCTTATCCTACATCATTTCCTTCCATTACCTATATGGAAAACTAAGATCCTTTGAGTTAGATAAGTATAGAGTCCTCAGGTAACATAATAAGCTACAACCATTAATTTATTCTAGATTGATGTTGGGAAACATAGTTTATGCTAGAGAATACCCCTTATTAATATATGTTAAAACTATTTAATATTAGTAAATGGTGTATTCTCTAGCACAAACTATGTTTCCCAACATCAATAATTATTGAATACAAATTAATTGTATTTAATATAATTAAAAATCATAATAAAAAAAGCCATTATCACAAGGACATATTACAATATTAGCTTCAATTAAATTTTAACAATGCCCCTTAATCCATCCATGGAGATCTGAAAGGATTGGCCAAAGTCCAGTAAATATACATATCATACCCTTAGAAGATATCCATTCCTCCCTCTACAAAACCAATTATATTTATTTCTATTCAATTTGGATAGAGGGGTTACCTTTAGTAGTCATTAAGGGTTTAAACTCCCTTTTCTTGATAGCCTAGGCATATGAGGGTCATCGTGCTTCCACTTACATCACCCATTTTTTAACCTATACACCTTTCTCTATCTATTCACCTTATTCTATAGCACTAGACCCAAGATCTAACATATTTTTTCCCATGTCTTCATATTCCCCTATTTTGGTTAGCATGATTTCCCTTGTATTCAATGACTGATGGTTGATCTAAACACTACCTAGTTTTGCTCCTTTTTTTGTCCCTATGAGAATGGTTTATTGATCATCATAGGATAAAGTGTCTTTACAATTACATTCAAATGATCTAAGTGTAGCCATCATCAAAGACATATAATCCATATATGTAGCCAAAACTCTAATACCACTCATTATTCCTTAACCTAGTATGTTGTGACAATCTTAATGTTAGATAATAAACTATAATATACTTTTAGGTAAGTTGATTATTTCTCCCCTTATTTTGTTTTTAATTTTATTACATATATATATTAATAAAATAAATGATATAAATATATGGAAACCATGCACACTTAGGAATATATATAAGGTTTTCATGCAAGGAAAAAAATTCTAAGAGGAAAATGGTACATTAGTTATCAACTATAAACCAAGGTAAAACATGTCCTAGACTAAACATAATTTGACACTAAATAAATTGATACAATTTAGTTTCAAAAAGTAGAAATTAATTTGTGTGCATTTGTGTATATCTACATTATTCACTTGATTACCTTAAAAAAATTTCACCCCCACACAAATCCATATAGCTCCAAACATCATGAACATTTCATGGAGCATGTAAACTCTAAAGGATTAGTCATTGTTGGGTTGATGGGTAGTGCCCCTTTTATTAGGAAAATATCAAAGAAAAATTATTTGATAAATCTTAATTTTATTCAATAGTAATCCATGTTAAATGTTGAAATACCTCCACACAATCTATGTATCCTGCACAACACTTTTCAAGCATGTGTCACATGCATAAGCTTTATGTGACATTGGAAAATTTCACAACACTAATGTACATGTCAAACTACTCATTTGTAATGTATAATATACAAAACATGTTGTTTCCATGTTACTCCATGCCAAGTGGATATTCCAAGGCTTATTTTATGGTAGATATATTTTTAGTAAACTATACACATGTCAGTCAAGCCACCTAACTATATATAAGTGAACAAATACACATGGAAGCCAAAATGGTTTAAATTCCACAATGGTTCTATGGCATTCATGTCATTTTAATTTATGTATACATATATAAAATGTTAGATTAAGAATATAGTAGAAAGTATACATACATATATAATAAGAGTATATCATGTATAAAAGGCATGTATTAATGTATTTTTAGGTTCTAGTTATATTAATTTCTACATTCTCCATCTTAATTAATATATATTTCATATATACATATAACACATATATCCTCAATTAGAGTGTTGTGCCCTCGGCCTCCAAGGATCTGGATCACATCTGATGAGATTTGGGTAAGGGATATATATAACATGTATTTTCTATTACTAACAATTTGTTTTGCACAACTCATCAATGTATTAATCCACCTAAGTGTGTGTTTTTATAACTCATACATAGGGATCAGGTGGCAAAAACACATGGCACTTTGTGAGATATTATTTCATGCTTTATTATTCATACAAGCAACTTCATATCATCACAAAATTAACCTATTTATCCTCCTAGGTTCTCATTCCCCATTCTACATCTAATTTTCTATTATCATGCCTTTACCTGACATCATAAGCTCGAATATTTTTGTCTTGTTGAACTATAAATTTATCTAACATCATCAATAGGGATGATGTTATACTATTTTATATAGAAATTAATGTATATGTCATTGGCCAAACTAACAATGTTAGTTAAAAATGAGTTCTGAATTACGGTTTGGATCTATAATTATAGGGTTTCAATTTTTTATTTTATAAACAAGAAAATTATTTTACTCCCTCTAGAAGAAGAGGAATATGCTTAAAGGAAATTATGCCAAGGAACATAAGGTATCCCAAGGTCTTCAAATATATCAAAGATAATATGTGTACCAATAGTCCCTACCATATTCTTTGAAGTCCCAAATTATGGTTTAATTAGGTCATATTATATACACCTTAACTTCACCTATCATAATCTCCTAGAAAGTTATATAGTCCAAGTGGGAGATTAATGTGTCTATAAGTCAACCCAAGGCAAGTATCCCTAACTCTATACTCTTTGTTTTATATTTTGGCTTGTATATTATATTATTGTTCATTTCATGTGTTAGAGGCTCATTGCTTAATTTCTATCATTTACATACTTGCTATTTTTAGCTCATGCTTATTGCATACTTATACCTCTACTTTAATTTTCAACATTTATATTACTTATATCTCTTACTTAAATGTCTAATGAATCCTTGATTACCTATCTACCTCTTATCTATTTCCTAGAGGCAAATTTATTTTACTTATAACTCTTATTTTAGTATCTAGTGTCACCTTGAATATAGTAAGGTCCTTCATATCATATATCCTTGTATATTTTTCATGTAGACTCTCCTTTCATAACTCCTACAAAATCATTTGAAAATGAGCCTTGTCTATAGCCCTAAACCTCTTTGTCGACTATAATTTTGTATGTGTTTGATCTATAATGGTGTTCTACAATTTCTTATTTTAGATGATCCTTATATTAAAGACTATTTTAGGCTAACATTCAATGAAAACTTTCATAAGTCCATCACAATGTTTTGGTGGAATTTACAATAACTTTAAAAATGGAATTTTACAAGGTAAATTAGATAACTCTTTGATGGGGTCCTATTCCTTGAAGTTGGGATTATATATTATTTGTTTCCTTTTAGGTGTAGGAACTAAAATGATTTTAAAATTGGTCTTAGTGGGAACATATTATTATTTTTATTTTATTCTATATTTATACATCATCAACATGATTGATGATGTCATATGTGAGTTATCACTAGTTAATATCTAATTGGTAAGGATGATGACATTGTGTTTAGGTGAATTTTAAGGAATATTATAATTTAGACAAGTTTAAATGATTGGTTGATGTAATGAACTATATTTGATAGTCCCATAGGTTTTATTAATGCTATAAGATGAGTTTTGGTTTAGATAAGTAATATTGATGCATGCAATGATACACTCCATCATGCATTTTGTTAAAATAAATCCACACTAGATCTAGATATGAAATTGATAAATAATACAAGATAACACCAAATGTAACTGGCAAAACCCTATAGAAAGGTAAAAACCCACATTAAGTATTCATATATGAGAAATTGATTTGACCCATTCCTACTAACTTTCCTCTCCTCATTTCTTCTCATAATCACTTCATAAAGCTAATTGTTTGAATAAGAATTTGAATGCTTGTAAGCTTATATGTATTAGAATGCATCACACTGATGAGTGTACCATGTAAAATCATTTATAAGTGGAGTGAATCATTTTAACCAATGGGTTTAACCTCCCACCCAATAGTACATTTTAATAACATTTGAAATATTTAAAAACTTTAATCTTGCCAATATCACATTTTTAAACAAAGATAACTATAATCCTTAAACTAATTAGAGTAAGTTTACGATAACATGATTATGAGACTATATCTCATAGTTTTTCATGAATAATAAACCAAACATTTTATAGCATTTTGTAATATAAGGAAAATTATTACAACATATAATTTTATGTATTGAGAATACTTTAAACTCACATATGGTGAAGTTTACCAAAACATATAAAGTAACTTATTACCATGCTTTAATAATTTTAGAAGAAGTATAGAGAAGATGAAAGAAACGCATAGTCATTATGAAGCGACATTGTCATGCACACTCCCCCTTTGTGGTAAATATAAGATGTTCAAAATTGTATAAAACTTGAAAAAATTGGTATCAACAAGTGGTTTTATTAATATATTTTCTACTTGTTTATTCGTAGGACAAAAATAGAGATCAATATCACCATTGATGACTTTTTCTTGGATAAAATGCACATGAACTTCAATATGCTTAGTTATTTGGTGTTACAATAATTTTTTTTTAGAGATATATAACTTTGATTATCACAAATAAGGGTGTTACTATGAGAAATATCCAAATGGATTTATTACAAGAACCTTTTCAACCACATGCCTTCTTTAGCAACTTTCATAACACTTCTATACTATGTTATTGTAGAAGATGTAGAGGAAATATATTGATTTTTACTTATCTAAATGATATCACTTGAACTAAACTTAAACATATATTTAAAATTAGATTTTTGATACTTAATGTCACTAGCATAGTTAGCATCACAATAACCATATAAAATAGTAATGTTTTCAATGTAAGTATAATATAAACTTTTTTTTTTGATATACTAAACTATCTATTTTTTTAATTTATAATGATCCAAGTATGGATCCTACATGAATATGGAAATAACACCTACAAAAAAATATAATATTTGGCCTAGTAATGGTTATATAAATTAGATTACCAACTAGCTATCTATATAGAGTAGATTTTGCTTTGTCACATGTAAGTTTTGGATCAAGCCTAAAAAAAAATTAAATAGGTGTAAATATAAAGGCTTATAGTCAGTCATATTAAATTTAAAAATAAGGTTATGTGCATAATGAGATTGATACACAACAATTTAATTTTCATCTTGAATCAGTCATTTCATAATATTGACTTAGTTTATATTTATATTTAAAAATTAAACTAGTTTGATTACTAGTAATAGGAAGATCATCAACATAATATGATTAAGATAAAATTATTATTTTTAATTTTTACAAATAGAATAATAGTTATAGAAATGTAATTCTTCAAAATAATTAGTGATTTTATAATACCAAGTTTGAAGTGCTTGTTTTAAACCATAAAAATATTTCTTCAACTTACAAACATAAAGTTTTTTTATTAGGTTTAGTGACACCTTTAGGCTAATTCATCTATATTTATTCTTATAGATCACCATTTAGGAAGACATTTTTACATTTATTTTTAACTAAAAAGGTAATAAATAATATAACAACAGTCATTTTTTGTAAAGAAGTAAAGGTTTCAACATAGTAAATCTCTAGTTTTTGAGTAAACCATGAGAAACTAGTTTATATTTTATTTTTTCAATTTCAATTGGATTATATTTGAATTTTTAAAGTCACCTAGAACTAATGATATGCCTTTTAGGTAGAGATGGGACAAGATCCCAAGTCTTGTTTTTAATTAGGGATTTATATTTAGCTTGTATATAAACTTTCTATTTATTGTCTTTAATAGCTTTCTCAAAATATTAAGGTTCACATTCATATAGAGTCATAAAAACATGATAGGTGTGTTGAATTCTAGTTAGTTTATTAATATTATAAAGATTAGATGATTGAATTAGGAATTCAACCCATTTATTTCTCTTAGTTTGAACACGAAATATAAAAGGTTCTTCGGACTCTAAATTATAAAAAAATAGATCAAATTCCTTTCAGGCATTTGTTTCTTCATAAATAATAACATAAGAGTTATGTTTATCAAAATAATCAAATTGAGGGTTTCCACAGAAGGCTGATAAAAGATTTTTCAAAGATTTTGAAATTATGAGTCTTAATGATTTGTCACTTACACAGATCATAAACTCTTAGTCCTTTAGTTTTTTTTACATAGACTATGAAAATGGAAAAATAAGAGGTATGATCAAGTTTCTTTCTTTATGCTTTAAGAATAAAAATGCAACTAGGAATAACAAATATCCAAGGTGAACAACACTCAATTTTTTATTAGACCATATTTATAAAGGTGTAAAAATATGCAAAGATTTATTAAGGACTCTATTTATAATGTGTACATTATTATTCATGGCTTCAGCCCATAATTATTTAGTAATATTTGTAAATTGCAACATTGTTCTACCATTTCAAGGATGGTTCATTTTTTCCTTTCAACAATTCCATTTTGATATGGGGAATATAGATTTTTTAACTATATTCATATATCCAAATTAATTTAAAATTAATAAAATTATTTACTAATGCATTCACCACCATTATAAATTATTAATATTTTAATAGAAAAGTTAGAATAATTTTTAACTAAAGTTTTAAATTCTTTGAATTTAGATAATGCTTCAGATTTTTTTTAATATAATAAGACTAAACCAATAAATATTAATTATAAATTAATGTAAAAAAAACATAAATGACCATTAAGATAAGAATATTCTATAATTCCTATAGCCTCACTATGAATATGATCTAAGGGGTGAGAGGAGTTACCATCATGATTTTTATGAAAAGGTTTACCATGTTGGATACCATGTAAGTAACCCTAGCAAGTTTCATGATGAGAAGTAATAGCAAGAAGACCAAACAAAATATCATGATGATACATATCATATAAAATTAACATGAGTTAATATTTCATTACAAAAGTGAGATTCATTTCTACTTTATGATAAAAGACAACATGGAGAAGAAGTAAAAAATATGTATAAAGCATTATTTTGAATTTCTTCAATAACTAGAGAACCAAATTGATTATTAATAGACTATTTATTCTTAATTATAATTAATATGAGATTACCATTTGTAATCTAAGAACATGATAAAATATTTTTCTTAAGTTTAGGAACATAGAAAACATCATCTATGACTACATTTGTAGATTTAGTCTTTTTTTATTTAGTTGCTTCTAGAAATAAATTATGGCCTAAATAAATCATTTCAGATATATATTTAAAACTAGATAAAATATTTTATAAAAATGTCATGTTATATGATGAACCACTATCTAAAATCCATTAATTTTTGTTAGAAATAAATAAGGCAACATACAGTGCAATAGTGTTGGTATTTTATTCTTGATTGTTGTTTTGATTCTATTTTTGATTTTTCTATTGATACTTTATAGAATCTTTCTTCCCTTTATTGTTTTTAGACTTTTTAAAAATTATTTACATTATTTTTTTGTAACAGTATTTGGTTTTATATTCAGATTTACCACATAGATTACAATTTCCATTAAATTTGACTTTATTATTTTTATTATTAGATTTCTTGTTTCCCTTTTTTCCATTGATATGTTTAAATTTATTTTTCTAGTTTTTAGTATTTTTAAGAACATAATTAAGTACAAGAAGTGTTTGAGTATAATTATCTTTATAATCAAATTTTGACGTCACTTGTTCTTATTAAATAAGAAGAGATGAAAGGGTAGTGAGGTCAGGGATGTCTTGTTCTATTTGGTATTTAGAATTAAGAATACCAATGAAATTATAAAAAAAATCATGAATATTTAATTAAATAATAAAATATATAATTTGATATTTAATTAAATTAAAATTTCATTCATTTAACTGAGATTCAATGTTTTTTTATTTTTGAAAAAAAAAATTATCATCTTTCATAGGAGTCGTAAGTAGTTCAAGTATAAGTTTAATGATTTATTGGAGATGAGTGGCCTCAACCATATATTCAAGTATTTTTCAAGAATTTTTGGGTGACTCCCTATTGCTATAATGGAGTAGGAAATCATCCTTAATACTCCTCAAAATAATCGACATGACTTCTTATGATTTCTATTGAAATGCATTGGTAAGTTCTATCATGACATGTCTTCTTGATGAGGGGTTTTTAGTTTCAAAAACAATGTTCCAAAGTTTTCAATCCATAAATTCAAATTTTATACATATTTTACAAATGTTTTAGTTTAATCCATTTAATATTTATGACTTATCTAGCACAAAATTGAGATATACATTAACTTCCCTTCAATGTTTGACTCTTACTAGATTGTCTTCTAGTAAAATGACACTAATTTTTTTGATGAAATTATTAATGTGGTTCTATATTTTATTTTTTTTAACAAAATATACATTCTAGTGTTTAAAAAATAATAATCAGTTATTTATTTGTAAAATAATTTTAAAAAATGTAAAAAATCATAGCTATAGAAAGTATCACAAATAAATAAATGTAAACACTATTTTCAATAGATTATTTGAAAAAACCATATAAATAAGATTTAAATCATAAAATGGACCACCCCAATGCATCTAAAATGTGTAAGAACCTAGAGTGATACTGGTCACATTACCACCTTCGTATAAAAGAGCAACTAGGTACAAAATTCATAATAAATGTTACAAGTGTTGAAAGTGTAAGCGTCACAAAAGGAATTAAATTACAAGGTAAAATTAATCAAAACAAATTTATTAATTATATTTTAAATAATAAATTTGACCAAAAAGGTAGGATTGGCATGTTTTAAACTCTTGACATCGATTTTAGAAATGTTTTATAGAATTACACTAACCAACTCCCCTTTCAAACTATATGGAGCTTTAAATGAAACATATAGTATTTAAAGCTTATTTATTCAACTTTATTTAAATAAAAAATAGATTTAATGTGCATGTAAATATTTAAATCAAGCTTTTTTCTTTTTGGTTTAAAAGACAATTTAGAAAAAGGGGCCTTCCACTTAGTTTCATGTAATTTTTTATTTATTTTAAGAAATTAATTTAAAAATAAAATATTTAAACTATATACTTACCATTTATATGCCATTTGCTTAGCCATGGCATAGGATAAAGGAAGGGCACAGTAGGAAGAGAGCTAAAGGCCAAGACTAAATGTGAGGAAGGTCATACAAACTTCACAAATAGTTAAAACAGGGAACCAAACATATTAGAATTAAAATTTACTGTAAAAAACCTATTTTTTGTTTTTTTTAGCCCACATGGGAAATACATGTATACTACACGAGGGAGAAACTTTTACAAAAAATGTTTAGATGCTTTAGAGGCTCTATAAGACATGTTTGTAGGCAAAATCAATGAAGAATCACTAGTTAGAGTAGAGAAATAGTTTGCATATGAATTTAAATAATTTTGTATTATGTTTTAGCATACACATGCCATACAATTCCCTACTATGATGCCATAAAGGATATTTTCTTGATCTAGTTGCAGGGTTGAGTGCCTGGTTATTTGTTTGAGTGTTTGAAGGGATCAAAAATAGGGATTTATCTTCAAAATTCTTCATAGCGAATGCCAATATATTTGTCATTCCTCCTATGTTGTAAAAGGTTCATACAAGGATGGTTACAAATTTAAATTTTCTTTCACAGTTGTCTCCGCATGCTAATCAACAAATGAACAAGTCTTGCCAATCAATCTACATATCATAATACACAGTAGATCTAGATATGAAATTGATAACAAAGACATAGGTAACACCAAATTTAAGTGGAAAAATATCTTTAAAAACTGCATTAACTATTCATATATGAGAAACCAATTTGACCCAATACAATTAACTTTCCTCCCATCACTTCTTCATATAATTTCTACACATAACCAATTGTTGGAATACGATTTTGAATGATAGTAAAATTATATGTATTGGAATGATTTGGGTTGATGAGTTTTACCATTTAAAATCATTTATAATAGGAATGAACCATTGTAACCAAGAGGTTCAACCTCCCACCCAATGGTAAATTTTAATAACATATTGTTTATGATTTATTAATGTGCATTTTAAATCACATAAATTAAATAATACAATATTTTATTAATTTGTTTATGGATTTAATTTAATTTATTAATGACATTTATATACCACTTAATCATTAATTTTTCTAAAACATTTTTAGATTTCTTTCCTCATTTTTATAGATAACAAGGTTGACTATTGTATTGTAATTTTTATTGACCATAGCATCCAAGATGTTGATTATTTTGATGAAGAGCTTAAAGAAATTTATTGGAGTGGTAAATAAGTGGATTAGTATAAATTCCTAAATACTTATTCATTTTAAATGTACACATTGACCTTTATTTTGTTCTTCATAGGAGTTTTCAATGACAACAAGGGCCATGCTGTGGCTTGAGTACCTAGCATAGGGTCATGTTTTGTAGTTGCTAATCGAGAGCATCAAGCAAGTAGAGAAAGGCCTCCATTTTCAATGGGAAAAAGGTGAATCAATGTCAATCCAATATTATTTTGGATTATAGTCTATAATTGTTCTTACAATTAATGCATAAATTATTATTACCAATATAACCATGTGTCCTCCTATAAATACATAATATGTAGATATCCTCTATCTAAGTGGGTCATGTTGTGTACATTATTTTATAAGAGAAAATTATTTTCAAGTAAATAAAAATTTTTAAATAAAAACAAATTTATGAAACAACTCATTAAGATTAAATATCATTTAATGACTATGATCAGTGGATTCCAGCACATGGTACTTAGAATATCAATACACTTAGAGAGAAATAATTGTTGTTTCCAAATGAAAGTACTAAAATGGAGGTTTACCATAGTATTACAACACATAATTTTTATGTTAATTTTTTTTCTTGGTGTGCCTACCTCCCCATCATAAATTGTTACAATTAATTTAGATGACACAAACTACTTATTTGTAAACACTATAGCTAATAGTTGTTATTAAAGCATACTCATAACATATCACCCATATCAAGACAAATGTCTCAAAGTTTTTCTTGGTGTTTACCTACAACTTACTACTCAGCCACCATCTGCTAGTGTTTTATACAAACATTTTTTAAAGGATCATAATAATACCATGTAAATGCAATCTTATAGTGACCATTTTACTACAAGCATTGGACCATAGGATGACAACTATAAATATGGGATACTCATTGCCTATAATATGGAAAAATGGATATACAAATAGATTCTCGGTCACTAGAAGGCCAAATTTTATCCTTAAGTAGGCTAACATTTCATATGCTAAGATTTATTGGGGTTTTACAACTCAAATAACTATATAGCTATTGTTAATGATTTCATACAGGATATAATACAAACAAAACAATGAGGGAATTAAGATTCGTGTGACATATGCATTGGATTAAATACCAATGGGTGTGAAATCATTATTTTTCCCCATAAAGGTGAACCAAAAGTATATCAATGAAGTGAAAGGTTGCAACTAAAATTGTTTTGTAATGATAATATGTAATTTTATCTTTCTTATTTATATCCTTAGTATGCCCGGTGTGTTTTATTGATTAGAGCCCAAATCTCAACATGCCAGTGTGTTTTGTAAAGATATGTTAAACTAGGTTTAAGAAGATTTATTGAGATAAAATATTAACCTCAACATAATAGGACTTAGAGAATAGATATGAAATCAAAAATATTATATGCATCACTAAAGATAATTATTTCTTACCTACTTATAAGACTCTCTTTCATTTTTTGTTACTTTAAATAATTTTGAATTGGTGTACCATGCATTTGAATGATCTCTTACTATTATTTAAAATGAATGTAATTTCTTGTCATTTGCTCTTTATTTTCTATCTCAACGCCAACCTAACCCAAATTTTTCATTACTTGTATGAAGGTTTTTTTAAATCTAGATGATGAGAATCTAAGAGATAATTTATTTATGGGGAAAATTCTTCACCTAGCTTGACGTACTTTAACAAATTAAAATTTCAAGCTAATAAATTATATGGTCTAGTATTGACCAATAGTGGTGGCTTATAGCCAAACACTTGGTAATGGATATAACAGAACCTTAAATTTAAACCTAGTCTCTTTGTCAAGTTGATTCTTTACAAGCAACTAAGTAGTGTGGAAGTGTCTTGTATATGACCTTCTTGTCAAATTTTTCCAACACTCCAATCAGTTGGGTTATTTTAGGGAACAACATTTAGTTTCAGATCTAGGGAAAATTGAAGGGGTAGTAGGTCATTAAAATTGGGGAATTCCCAAGAACATTTTTTGAATGATGAACCTTCACTCTACATCACTTGCATTTCTATAATTTAGTTTATTAATTATTCTATCATTTTTAGATATTTTTTATTTTTAATTAACAATCTAATTTTATGTTATAGATAGAATTTACTTACATATTCATACCCTCTTTCCTGGCATAATTCTACTTTAGGGTTAACTTGGATAATCAAAAGTCAAGCCCCTAATGTGGTTGAGGTTGTTTCCTTTAGAAAATGTCCTATAGGCCAAATTTTAGAGGATATTTACTAACATTTCCTAATACCAGTATTTTCATCTAATTAATATAATAATAATAATAATAATAATAATAATAATAATAATAATAATAATAATAATAATAATAATAATAATAATAATAGCAATTAGTCTAGCATAATAGTTTGAATCCATTTTGTAAAATACATTTGAAGTAAGCATAAAAGGATTTAGCCTAGCAATAGTAATAGAAGTTGTTAGGAACAATTATGTAGCTAGTGTAGTTAACAGAGATAATTATCCAATAACAAACACAATAATATGTGAACACACAATTACAAATAGATGGTTTTGTTAGTTGATTATTGTAAAACTGCATATGGCCATAACAATACATTATGAGTTGCATAACTAACAACACAATTAATTATTTTAAATGTCATAGGTAGCCAAACCATGGTAATCATAGAAAAATAAAATAGAATTAGACTTCATAAATCCAAGAAAAAAATAATCTTATGAAATAAAAAAATACCTATTTGAATAATAAAAAGAGATTCAGTCATCTTTATGGTGTAGTGATAAGTAACAATAGACTTTGGTCAATTTTTATTGTCAAATAAAATCTTTGACAATTTATATGCAATGCTAACACTTATTTATTGATCTTTTAGGTTGATGGATTCATTGCCATGCTACTGTTTAGGACACAATTGGGCTTTGCTTGGAGTCCTTCACATGTAGTAAAAGACCTAATTGTTACTTAGGTGAAGAATTATTTTTGACAAAATAAATTGTTTCCCATTGGATGTTGGCCATGCCTTTAATCATGACTTAGTGGCAACTAGGAAATTAAAAAAAAAAAATTAATATCCGTCCCTAAAACATTAGTAAAATGTTTCAATTTGCTTGTCAAAAAAACACTATTTGTTAGGCATGAATTTCAATGAAAATTAATTGTCGGAGGACAAAAAAATAGTACCTTCAGTAGGTACTAATAAATTACTTATATATATTGTGAATCATGACATTGTGATAAAAACATCCTAGCAGAAAAAGATCTGCAAAGGTTTTGACATTGTGAAAAAAATCATGTGACTATCCCCATTGGCAAGTTTTTTTTTATTGCACTTTATTTTAAAAGAGTCAATACATTACGGTATGAGATAAGTATGATATAATTCTTCAGAGATAGGTTTTGGTAATTTTTGTTTAGATACATATTTTCTTAGAGGTTGATGAAGAGTTTCTATCACTTGAGGATTTGGATAAAAATGATTTCTCATTATAGGTTTTGAAAGGGTATTATTTTGAGGTGGTTTTAGGATGATTTATTTAATGGATTTTTTTTTTATTGAATGTTTACGTATTATAGGGAATCACTAAATTACATATAATGTCAATAATTTTTGCATATTTTAAGAGTCAATGTACAGAGAATTAAAATGATGAGTAAGTATACATCTAAATCGGTGAATTCCTTAGCTAAACAACCACAACTAATGGTTATCAATTCCATCAAAATCACCTAAGGAATGATCTTGGACTTAACCACTTGATTTTTTGTATTGGGTATCCATAATGATTTGTACCTTGGTGGATGGATATAAACAACCACCATCCTCACCAATTGAACTACAACCCTTTCAATTTAATGGTAAATTTTTTAGTTAAAACTAAGGTCAACATTATCAATGACACCATTACTAATGGCATGGTATTTTTTTTATTTTTTAAAAACAATGTAGTAAATTGTTTTTATTTACAAATATTTTTAAATTTATAGATAATCTTGTGTCTTGGCTTGGTGAAATGCTTCTTCTAGAGTTTCAAGAGATAAATATCATACTTTTTATTATAATGTTTGTTTTGTAGTTGTGACAAATATTTTGAAGTGTCCTTCACGTATGTTTTTAGTATTGGTAAAGTGTGAGTTTTTTTACTAGGGACCCAGACCCTACACAAAGTACAAAACAGACAAGGCCTAGAAGCTGATATACAACATTGAGTCTATCAAAACAAAACAACAAAAGTGAAAGAGAAAAAACTACTAAAAATAGCTAAAAATAGTCAAAACCTAGGGGTTCCACCCTGAAGAGTAAAAACAAGCAGGCTAGTCCTAGGAAACCAGATAAAGACAAGACAACCTACAGTTAAAGCATAAAATAGAAACTATATTAAAAATATAGTTTCAACAATTATTACACTTTTACATTCTCTTTTTGAGATCTAAGGGTTACATTTAGAGGTAAAACCTCTTTCTTAAATTTTTTACTTCTTTTTGAGCTCACCACCTTCCAATCCCCTCTTTCTCCAGAGTCACGTAAGATGGGAATTGAGACTACCAAGTCATCAATCAGATCAAAACTATCTCTCAACATTTCCTCCTCAACATTAAGAGCTTGGATAATTTTCATTGGAATTTTGGGCGGCCTCTCCACCCCCAAAACAAATAGGGTTTTCATAACCAATTTTGGGGTTGCCTCTTCATCAATACTATCTGAATGAGCCAAAGATCTAGATTTATCTTCTGTTGAATCTCCAACCAACTAGTTTTCTAACTATTCATTCATATCAACTAGTCTTTCTTCCTTTTCTAAAGGCTTTTCTTTAGCTCCCTCAAAGTTTTCTAATTCTAATATCAAAAGATCCTTGTTACCATTATTGGCATTATGCTAGGGAATTTCATCACTAGATGAAGTCATCATGGGCAAATTTTTTTTATTGTTACCTTATATTGAAAATGTTTCTGAGGTTATTATTGAGTAAGTCATGGTATTTAAATTATTGGATAGTATCATTAACTAAGCCATTTAGTTGGACAATGGAATGAAGTGTTAATGGGTTGTGCCATTCTATTGTGTCTCGAGTTAGGGTTGTATCTTTAAGAATGTATTAGTTATACAAATATTTGCTTTGATAAATATTTCAAAATTATTTGACATGTATAATGGGATCAATAGATCTATTGTATGTAATAGTTGGATATATGTCTCTAATATCTATAGTTTCATTATAAGATTTAAAGGTTTGTTTTTTAAAGTTAAATATTTCTTTTCAATTACAAATATAAATGTGATAGATAGGTACCCATGATAATTTGTTATAGGTTGGCTTAAAACCAATCCACCTCAATTCTGATTATGAGAGACTATTATGCCAATAAATCATAACAGAAAATGTTAGTAAAATGACTTAAATTGAATTCAAACTCACCTTTTTTCTAAACCCTTTTAACACTTGAGATTTTACATTGATTCCAACAAAAGTTGCTTTGAGAGTTTACATTGATTTATTGGTTAATTGTTGTTGAGTCTTAGTTTTACAGTAGATAATATTATGCAAAAGAACATGCAATTTATTTAATAATCAATTAATTTATTTTCAAAACAATAAAACTTTAGAAATATTGGAAATAATTTTAGTTTATATTTTATACAAGTTATTTATTTTTATTATTGAGATAAATTTAAAATGTTTTATGTATTTATTAGTAAAACATCTTCAAATACAATTCAATAAATACATCGTTTTTGTTCTTTATTAAAATGTAAAATGATTCAAATAATTTTAAAAAGTAATTTTATTTTAACTATTCTATATTTTTTCTAGTTATACATACTGCATATATTTTGCTATGAGTCTCGTTTCTTTCTAGAGAGTTGTTTATTTTTATATAGTTAAAAATCTTCATGATTCCAACAAAATTCACACAGATGTGGCATTTTTTTTTCCTGAATCGATGTTCTCTTTTAGTTACAAAACGATGTGAGTGACAACTATTTTAATGTGTGAGATAAAGAGTAGATTTTATTGTTAAAAACAGAAGCTTTGTGCTTAGAAATATTATGATACATATTGGAGTGGTTTGGGACGTATGCTTGATATAAATTTATACAGATGATATTACGAGGAGAGAACGATTTAGTAACACCGAATACAGACCTTCAAAGCCAGTCCGCAGGTACGCACTCTGACTTTACTTGGTGGTTACTCCTTCAAGAATTAACGACCCTGCAGTTGTTGCGAATCTCGCCGTTGGTGCCTGTAAGTGGGTTTATGTTTCCCATTCTGATCATGGAAGAAACAAAATCCGCAAAGAAATTACTTGGACTCGTGCTGTAGGTGTCTACCAAAGACTTTGTGGAAGAGGAATCCGTATAAAGTATTTGATCGGACTGCAAAAGGCCACTATTGTGCCTCAGATTGTCGAAGTAGGCGTTATCAAACCAGTCTTTGGATCTGCGATCAAGAGGCAGCAGTGTATTATTATCTCCATCTGGCGGGCAACTAACCTGAAGGGTAGAGAGCAGTGTAGCATCCATGCTCGGATCCGGGCTGCCACTATTATTGAAGTCGAACAAGCGGTTATTGAAGAACGAACATTTGGCCCGTCCAATTGTGTGAGCTGCTAAATCCACCACCAACATTTAATTCATTTTCAGTAACAACCTAAAGGATATAGATAAAATGGCATGAAATTAAGGAGTTAGTGAGTGAAGAATAAAATATTGTATTTTTTTTTTTTTTTCTTTAAATTTTTAAATGACTGTTTATGAGTTAATATAAATAAATACTAAAAAGTATTAAATATGTAATTACTTATTTTTTTACAATTTTAAGATATTGATAAGATAGTAAACCTGATAGAGCTACGACGTCGGTGATGTTAAGGCCGACTGCTTGAAATTTAGAGATAATAGTGTTGAGAGGGTCAAATGGGGAAGGGATATCAGAGTTTGGGGCACTCCCGTTTACACTTGTGGTGTCCCTTCTTCCTAAAAGTACCTGCCAAGTGGGACCTCCACTCTACAAAGTACAAACATTAATACATAAATATTTATAAAGAGAAAGTGACTCCAACAATTAAAAAATAGATTTTAATATAAAAATTATATGTTTACCTTAATCAACAAGTATTTATAAAAGATAACAATATATCATATTGTTATCTTTATATAATAATAACAGTAGGCTATATTATTACACCTATATATAACTAAAGGTTACCTTTATATATAAATAAGAGTAACAACGTGAGCTCTATGTTGTTACCACTATATATATAACTATGGGCTGACTGAGAGTCCAACGATCTACATACCAAAAACACAGAGTCGTGAGCAGCAAGAGCGAGAATGTCTGCACAAGAAACAGTGTGGTTGCAGAAGTTCTCTACAGCAGCCTTGGCCGCATCAATTACTTCGAATCCTCTCACCGAGTTATTGTTAGGGACTGCGGTCTTCTCTCCTGTAAATGTGGCGTTGTCGTCCAGCAGAATGGACCCATCGCACCCCTGAACTTACAACATGATCAAAATAAAATTCACCAATTTAATTTATCGATGTAGCTAAACAAAGTTAATCAGTAATTAAATCAATAGTGCAAAATTTACGTTGACGAAACAGTCGTGGAAGTGCATTCGGAGGAGAGATGCCGCCATTCTGGTTTCAGTAATGATGGCTTGCCTTACAACCTGACGTACAACGTTCTTCAGGATGGGACATGATTTGTCGTAAAAGCTGGCCGTCAACTGCGCTCTCACTGCACAAATTATTAGTAGAAAGCCAACGCACCCCCAACTCAAACTCACCAATGTTTTTGCCCTCATTTTCTATTCACTCTCTGTTTCACACTTCACTCCCATTCACTTGTGGGGTTTTATATAGACAAGATCCGAGGAGCTAAAGCCGGAAAATGCCTGCGCATGCCATGCTCGGTTCTCACTCCTATCCACTAACTGGGGTGGCAAATAGGAATTTGTCTACATTCCCTCCCTTCAGTCATAAAGCAACCGCCATTGCAATAACGAATTTCCAGAGTTTAAATATTGTGTCTCCATCTTTAATTCTTTTCGGTTTTGCCATTAAAACAACGTTTTTTTTGTCTTTTACGTTCCATTCGAAGATGATAAGTTCTTATATTGCCGACTGCAATTTAGTTGCACTTCCATATCACATTTTGAATTGTTAATTGGAAAACGACGAGGGGGCATACTTCAGAATACAACGCACCACATTCTTATTTCGTTTTCCATCTTATGAATCGTGCATGTTCTTTTTAAGCATGTCAGCTTCCATTACTAGATTTTTCAATATATAAATAATAGATAAAAAGGGTCACATACCGACAAGTTCGAGTGGAATTGTTATGTAAGAACGCATAAACTTGGTTCAATTTATAGTAAATTCAACATTCGAGAAGGTTATGTTAGGATACTACTGAATTGATTATGATTTGTTTTTGGAAGTATACAAGCGCATCAAATAGCGATATATCAATCCAAAAAAATATTGTTTTCATACCTTTTTTTATATTTATTTGTGTGTGGCTTTTGCACAAATTTGTGCATTTCTCATAAGAACTTTTAGTCTTCTAGATGTAGAGAATCTTGTGGCATGTACATAACTTTGTAGTGTCTTTGTGAGTTATCATAACAACTTGTTACTTGTCACATGGAACTTCAATATAACTTAAACACATTTAAACATTGCAGTATTGCATTTTCATTTATATCATTGTATATCATTTATGCAAATCGTGTGGTACCTCTACGTGGTACTACAGTACCATGTAGGTCTTGCATACTACACGAGTATCTACACTCAATATCCATGTGTCAGATTCTTTCTATCACACAACATGTCAAGTGACACTCCCCTAATCTATGTTAGATTAGAGAACTTCTAATAGAAATTGCACAAGTGTCCAATTATCACTCGTCCAGAAAATGAGCCACCATTCTTGTAATAATGTATATATTGCAACCATCTTATATATATATATATATATATATATATATATATATATATATATATATATATATATATATATATATATATATAATTCACACACATTTAGTTCTACATTATTTTTAATTTACACAAATTAAGAAGTAGCTCCCATTTTAATCATAGGAATTTGCATTCTTCATCTTATTAAACCTTGTATACATTTATACTTTTTTCATTTTGTATATTGAATAAGAGAATTAATATTTTACAAATACTTTCACATTCAAATGTGTTATTGGTTTACTATTTTTTAATTTATATTTCTAAATTTTAATCCTACAACTTACTTCCAAGTGTAGGTTGTCCACTACATCGACATTTTAAATTTGTATTACAAATTATATATTTTGTAACTTTTTCATTCTTATTTTTTTTTAGTAATGGATCATATAATACGATCTAAAATGTTGATAGAAAAAATACAGTTCCCTTTCCCCCTCCCCCCTCCCCCCTCTCTATATATAATTAAATATATTTTATTAAATTAATGATTATATCATATCTATGTGTTATGTATAATTTTTTTTACTGTAACATAATTATATTATTTTTATAAACATCATTAATGAAGTTTTTAATTTATTATACACATTCATTATGTTAAAAATATACAAACAATATAGAGCTTATCAACAATGTTATTTTATTAAATGCGTGTAATTTTTATATAATATTACTTATATATTTATAAGTAAGAAGTTCAAATTATATAACACAATTATACTATTTTCATAAACTTCAAAAATGAAGGTTGTCATTTGCTATACCTCATTCATTATGTCAATAAAATGTACAAACAATATAGAACCTATCAAAATTATTGTTATTTTATTAGTTGTGAGTAATTTTTATTAATGTTAATTATATATTTATAAGTAAAAAATTCAAATTATATGTATGTATTTTAATTTTTATATATGAACTTATAGTATATTTAAAAAAAATCATGATTTTTAAAATTTCAATTTCAATTAATTGTTTATCACTTAATAAAAAATAATATTATAATTTAATTTAATACTAAAATAACTACATATAATTTATTTTAAAGCATAGTCCATAGCCAGAAGGAACAGTCTAAAACCAAAAAACCAAGTAGGGAAGAACATATAAAAACCCCATTACCATAAATTCAAAGTTTAAAGAAATAAAACACACAATTCAACAATCAATACGAAAAAGAAACAAAGGAAAAAAATAGAAAAGCCATTACCATACATTCAAAAAATAAATAAATAAATAAAACACACAATTCCACAACCACTAGAAAGAAAATCAAGGTAATGGTTATGGTTGCGATTGTGTCCCTCGCTCGGAGTGGTACTTAGTAGAAGGTTGTTATGAGTATTTTTCCCAAAGCTTCTTACTCCAAATCAGGATGACCACATTTTAAAATATATATTTTGATAATAATAATAAAAATAAAATATGGAATATAAAATTAAAATAATAATTATATTTAACAAAGAGATTTTTTTGGAACACATTTTAAAACTTTATTTTGATTTAGACAACAAAATTATTTACTTTGATCATAGTATCTTATAAAAATGTAGTCTTAGGATTTTAAAAAAATTTGAACTTAACAAATATTTACAAATTGTATGAGGTTCATACTTTTCATGAATCACAAAATTCATATTAAAAAGTGTTAAATATTAAAAATTTGTAATTTGTTGTTTAAATAAAATCAAAGATTTTGTGAGTGTTGGATAATTTTACCTCTTAAAAAATATGATTATTTTTAAAATACGTAAAGTTAAAGATGTAACCTTGAGTCGTATTAGATATAATTATGCATATTAAGGGTGGAAAGGTACAACAAAATCTATAATTTTTTATCCATCTGGGTGCCTCACTCAATGAGTTATATACCCCCTACCTCACTTTAGAGAATAGGTGGCCCCAATCAAGCACTAAAGGGATCCCATCTAGAGTCCATTACAACATTGGAATAAAATATTAACATTGATTTTAACATTTACACTTTAAAACCACTCAATGAATTCAATACCCTCAATCTCACTCTAGAGAATCAGTGGCCCAGTGAAGCACTAAATGGATCCCATCTAGAGTCCATTACAACATTGAAATAAAATATTAACATAAATTTTAATGTATAGACTTAATAATGAAAGGATTTGGAGGTTGAAAAACATAGAAATACAAATTGAAATTATTAGGTGAACATATTTATGTCTAAATTGTCATCAAAATTTTGACATACATACATACATACATCAAATATTTGACATGATTAAGTTTCAATTTTGGCTTCTCAGATTGTTATCTTGGTGGTCAATTTCAACATCCTCTCCATCATTTTAAAATATAAATGAAGTTAAAATTTTGATGTAGTTTTTATTTCACATCAAAATTAGACATCAATAGTATGTATATGTATGTATGTATGTATATAATTATTTGATTGTTCTCTTGGTGGTAGATTTATATATATTCCATTGATGTTAAAAATTTGATGTGAATGTCAAAAATTTGGATCAAGTTTTCATTTTAAAATGATGGAGAGTATGTTGAAATTAACCACCAAGACAACAATCAAAAAATTCAACACACATCAACACCCACAAAAGAATATCCAATAAGGCCATGTTGTAGTTGTAATTGTCATTCTTTTTATAGCATGTTTATCCTATAATCATTACTTTTAGTGCATTGATATATGGTTGTTATTATTTTTTAAATAATTCACATTCCTTCTTTAAGTTACCACATTTTGTAACTAAGATTGTATTATAAGGTCTATACCTTTCATAATATTTAGATATTTTTACATAAAGGTAAATACATAAATCAAAGTATCATTAAAAGAAGACATTTTTCACATGTTGTTGTTTCAAAAAAAATTATATACATACATGAAAAATATAATATTATACATAAAGAGTGGGAATCATTTGAATATTTAAACAAACCAAACATGGTGAAATGTATGTGTGTGTGTGTGTGTGTGTGTGTGTGTGTGTGTTTATGTATATACATATAAGAGTAAATTATCTTAACATTATGGTATGATATGTAAGTGAAGTTAATATATATTTCTCCAGTGTCTTCATATTAGTTATGAAACAAAGAGAAGTTACTTGTTGTTACATTAAGATATCATGTAATTACTATATTTTTTATTTAAATAATTTATGTGTCTTCTCTATATTACCAATTTTTTAAACTAACATTATATTAGGTTTAACTTATTAAAAATGTTATCATAAAATATAAATGAATGTCGTAAGTCTATCACTACAGTCTATGTGATTTTTTTGAGTCAAAATACAATAGATAAATTATTTCAAATTAATAATCAATGTGAAGTTATAAGATCAATGTAACATATAATTATGTTTAATGAATACAAAATTATTTTATCATTATAGCTTGATATGTTGAAAACTCTTGGAGATCCTTTACATGAAGATGGGATATATTTTTTATTGATACTTTTGAATTTGACATTATAATTAAAAAATGTTAACATATAAAATTAAATTTTGAAATACAATAAATAAATAATAATCAATACTAAGATTCTTTCCTATTCATAAAACACATATAAATATTGTTATTCTATTATTGTAATCTATGTAATTATAATTATAAAATAACTAGTAATAGCATTAATAATAATGAATAATATTTTCTATTACTAAATAAACTAAAATAACGATATTACATAAAGATATATACATCTATCAAATAATGATAAGAAGTAATTATTATTCATATATTATAATTGATAACATCTCAATAGACAGATTCAAAATACGACTAAAAACAAAATTGAATATTCTAAATCCATCACTAAAAACAAGGTAACAACTTTTTTTTTGTGTCAAAAAATTAATAAATTTCATCAATTTATAACCAATATAAATTCAGGAAAAGAAAATTATAATAAATTTTAAATTTAAAAAAAAAAACTCTAAAAACATTCCAAAACATGAGACATATATTAAAATAGATAACTCTCACCAAGAGAAAGAAGATATATCAAGCCCCTTAGGAAAAACACTAACTACTATATAAATTAAAAGTTGAAAACACTATTACATCTCATGCATTTAAGTTGGATTTAATAAATTTATTCCAGTAAGTTTAAATTTGTTTTTAGGATAAATTATTTTTCTTGTTTGAATGTTGATTTAAAAAATAATAATAATAATAATTAGGGGGTGTTGTAAAAAAAATGTTATCTTTATCATAATTTTCTAGAATCACACATATGTAATAAAGGTTTTCCATGCTTTTTGTAAAAGTGTCATAAGTGTTCTATTAGAATATCTATACTCAGTAAGTTTAAAGTTATTTTTAAGATAGACTATTTTTCTTGTTTGAATGTTGATTTTATTTTTTTAATAATTAAAAAGTGTTGTAAAAACAATATTATCTATATCATAATTTTTTAAAATCGCACATATGTGATAAAAGTTTTCCGTAATTTTTGTAATAGTGTCATAAGTGTTCTATTAGAATGTCTATACCCTGTCATTAATTTCACTTAGAAAAGTTGTAAGCATGTACAACTTGTGTGTCATATATTTATAACACCCCACACCTTGAAACTTGGAAACGGCAAAAGACAGGCCTCTCGGATCTTGTTTATTAAAATTTTCATCCTATTTTATTTCTATACGTTAATTTCCCTTTTTTTGAACATTCCACGTCCCTCCCTACGCCCTTAACATCCTCACTATTAACAAATTCCTCGTTATTAAAAAAATCCCCAATAATTAAATAATTTCTCGAAGGATATCTGCCATAGAGAAGATAGAAGAAATACCAAATAGTGGACTGAGGAAGAGTAGATCAAGCGAGCAGATAATTACAGAGGATGAATCTTAGTAATCTAGTTTTCTGATCTAATAAGTGGACATTTAAATTATAATTTCTTAGAGATATATGACATTGTTGGTAGTTTGTTTGGCACAAATGCACTAATTTTAGGAGGAAGGAAAAGAGAAAGTGAGATAAGGTTCAATTCGATGCGGATTCCCCACTTTTCCCTTTATTATTTTCTTTTTGCCTCTCCTAAAAGGAAGAGGACTATAACAACGACTCTCCCAATGTCTTG
This sequence comes from Torreya grandis, assembly GCA_037957365.1. Lineage (NCBI taxonomy): Eukaryota > Viridiplantae > Streptophyta > Pinopsida > Cupressales > Taxaceae > Torreya > Torreya grandis. Next base: position 333,382 of record JARHVA010009169.1, read on the forward strand.
GTTACCGGGTCTTGGTGTACCAAATATATGAGTTTATTGATGTAGTATCTTCCATACAAAAGACATGTTTTGAATATTCTTCAAAACTTATGCAAGGAATTATGATCTAATCTTTTGTGTAACATAACCAACTAATTCAGATTTATCAATGAACTCATTGTTGGCTAGCACTTATCTTTAGTTTACTAGATTCAACAATGTATAGGTGAAGACAAGTGCATTAAGAACGTGAAGACAAGTGCACTAAGAACATACAATTTGAATTGGTTTTTAGTAGCTGATTGTAATTTAAATTATTTTAAAACTAAACTAACCAATTATATATTTATATTTATATATAGAAAGAGATGAAATATAAGCTCGCTTTCTAATAAAAATGGTTTCAACTCTATTGAATAGATAAATATTATAGTAAACTAGTCCCTTATTCAACATAATGCAAGTAGAATGCAAAGATGGTGCATGTGTCTGAAAACCAACAAGCTAAGTAAAAGAGGGAAACAAATCCGCCATAATCAAGTGCAAGAAATGAATATCAATCACATAACTTTCATATAACAAATAATTCATGAAAAATGAAAACTAAGATTCATCAATGTTTAGACGAACTACAGAAAGTCTTCAAACAACCTCAACTCATGTAAAATTAAAAAAACAAACTAAGAAAATATTAGCATATTATTGTAATACCTTAAGATATATGTTAAGGTCTAATCCCTATGCATGTGGTTATAGTGGTTTTAACCACTTAGATAAATAGGTTACATAGGGCTATATTTTATGCTACCCGATGTTTATGGTTCCACCCACCTCCTTATTTTTTGGGTGTTTCTTTTATGTCTCTATAATAGGCTTCTATGTATTATTTATATACATTGGTTAATTCATTTCTTCATCTCTTTGCTGAATCTAATATGATAATCCAAGCTTGCAGTTTAAAAAGTTTGGAAGGAAGCCTATGAATAAAAAAATGATAGTTTTATTATGGAGGAGCGTGAAGCACCTGGTGGAGAGCCGTAAGAGGAAGAAATCTATTTTTTTCTTGTAACCAACCATTTAACTTAGAGGAAAATCCCAAAAATTCATTTGAGCACTAAATTTTATGATTCTTGTTTCTATAGAATTCTCTATCCTAGAATTTGTCTGTTGGATCAGATGAAATTAAATTCCATTGAGTATTTTGTTTGAAAATTGCATTTAAAGTTTTATGGTTGGTCATTTCTCTATGATTTGGGGAGAAGACTAGATTTTCATTCAAGAACTTTTTTTGACATGTGAGGTTTTTAAAAAAAATTATTTTTTGAGAGAAGCTCATTGGATCTGATGACATATGATTTTGCTGAGTAGTTTGTTCAAAATTATCTGATGTTTTGTAGGTTGGCCAATTTTCACAGGGTATTTTTGATTGGTTAATTTATTGCATGAAAAATTTTATGCTAAGTTTTATTCTAGTGAATCATAAACAAAGTGCATTTAAAAAAAATGGAAAAAACAATTTATTTTTTCAAACTTTATAAATTTATTTTTACTAAATGTTTTGTCTTGATGAACACATTTAATTGTGTTGAAAGATAATCGTAAAGTCAAATGGATTGACAATTTCACCATTTTTTGGGTTTTATATCTAGATTTTAACAAAGAAGAAAATTTTGAAATTGAATTTGTAGATATCTTGATTTAATTGTTTTCTTCTATTTTTGATATTTTAAAAGACAAAGTTTAATATCTCTCAAACGGTGTTGAGTTTTTTTGCATTGAAAACTAGATTTATTGACTAATTTGTGATTTGAATTAGTAGGTAGGAAGAATTTAATGTAAATTCATTATATTTTTTTTGGTATTTACATTTTTTGAGAAAAACTAGGTCAAAATAGCTAGTTTACAACATTTCTTGTTGCTAGATTCATAAAAATTGATAAGCAAAAATTTTAGTTTGTGGAGTTACAAGGTTTTGATGATATGTGAATATCAGAATATTGATCAAATAGTGCTTAGTAAAGAGCAAAGGTCTGTCACTGGTAATGATGACTATGATAAACATCATCATGAGGCTCTTATGTTGTTAAAACTATTAGTAGTAGATAATTTAATTTTAGAGGTCAAAAAATGATCAGTGAATCAGCTTTGTGGACTAATTTTACTTCTAAATATCAATGTTTTGAAGCAGGTAGGGTATTGTATTTAAAAATTTTATTTATTTTCACTAAGATGTAGGAAGGTGGCTCCATTTTTGAGTTTTTATTGCAGATCAAGGACATCAATGATCAGTTGAAGGTTGTGCAGAAGCATGTTGATGAGTAATATTTGATTGATGTAGTTATGCAAAATCTTCCACCTTTATTTGAGTCATTTTTGGATTCCTTACACAGAATTATTGAGACGTAGACTTTGGACTTTAAAAAGTTATCCATATTACTATTGCATAAATAAAGATGACAAGAGCAAATAGTGTTGTCTACATCTACTTCTACAAAGAGTGCATTCTTCATGAAGGGAAAGGATAAAAAGTTTGATTAAAATACTAGTTCTTCAATATAAAATTTACAAATAAGTGGTTATAATAAGAGATCTAAGTGGAAATTTTTAAACTATAATCAACTTGGTCATCTTAAGAAAAATTGCAATAAAAGATAACAAGATATGGCTAACCCTAGAAAGAAAGCTCATCATGCAAACATCATTAAAGGTGAAGGTGAGGAAACATCTCCTAATTTTGATTTCATGGCTTCCAATAGTAATTTTGTAGTCGATCGAACTTGGTAATTTGATTCAGGGGCATCTCACCATTATACATGCCATAAGTTCTAGTAAGTGGATTTTCTTGAAAATAATAGTAGTAATGAATCTATATCTTTGGGAGATGGTATAACTCATTTTGTGAAGGGATATGGTAATGTTTAGATCAATTTTAATGGTTTGGTTTGATATACATTTAATAATGTTAGGTATGTGCCTAATATGAACAAAAATATGATTTTAATTAGTGAGATCATTGCAAAACCTAATTTTATTGTAAAATATTAAAAACAACAATGTTTAGTCACTACCAGAGATAAAAAGATTATTATTGTTGAGATTGGTGAGAAAGGCTTGTATAAATTTTAGATCCATAGAGGGAAAAGGATAGTATACTTACACTAGTTGATAGCACAAGTTCACTATGACATGAAAGGTATGGGCATTTGAATTTCTACTATTTGAATACATTGAGAAAGACTAAGATGGTTAAGAGGATTCCTTCTATTTAGAATAGTCATCATGTATGTACTAGATATCAGTTGGGAAAGTAATATATTCATTTGATGTTGGTAAAGCTTTGAGAGATAAGGGAGTATTAGATATGGTAAATGCAAATTTACATGGTCCAATACAAATACCTACCCCTTCTAGAGTCCATTATTTTTTATTGTTGGTCGATAATTTCTCTAGCAAAAAGTGGGTATACTTTCTCATGAAGAAATATGATTATTTTTTAAAATTCTTTACTTGGAAAGATATGGTTGAAAAATAGGTGAGATGGTTAGTGAAATCTCTTAGAATAGATAATGGGGGTCATTTCATCTCATAATAGTTTAAGGAGTTTTGTACCACTAAAGGTATATACAAACAATACACTACCCATTACACTCTATATTAAAATGGAGTTATGGAAAGGACAAATAGGATAGTGATGGACATGGATCATTGTATGGTCCAAAGTAGAAATATACCATATAGATATTGGGAAGAAGCAGTAAATATGGAAATGTATATCCTCAAAATAAGTCTTACAAAAGAATTGGAGAATATGACTCCAGAGGAGGCTTGGTCAGGTTGAACTCTAGATGTAAGCAATTTTAAAAAATTTGGTTGTGTAGCTTTTGTAGTTATTTCTAGTCAAAAGAGAAGTAACTTAGATATGAAAAAAAAAGCATACATGTTTGTTGGATATAGTGACTAGTCAAAGGCCTACAAATTACTTGATATTTGTACTAACAAATTTGTTATAAATAGAGATGTCATAGTAAATGAATAGATGCCAAACTTCACAATAATTGCTAAAATTTTAGATATTGAGTCATTATTTTCTTCTAATGATTTTATTACAAGTTGTGATGTGAAAGTTGATCAAGATTCCAGTTCATCTTTGGAATCACATTCCAGAAAGGGAATTTTTGTAGGTCATTGTGAGGTTCCAATAGAACAACCAAAGAATCCAAAGTGGTATTATGCCATAATAGAATCACTAAATGAAGGAGATTCACCACAAGGTGTGGAAGGAAGAAGATTGAGATTAGAAAAGTAGTTTGGTAATAGAGGTGAACATGACAATTTTTCTCTAATTGTTGCTTCACATATATTTGATCCTAATTATTTTTTATAGGATAAAGGAAAGATGAGGGGGTATCAACCATGTAATTGGAATATGATTTCTTGATGAAAAACAAGATTGGGGAGCTCATAGAGCTACCACTAGGAAAGAAATCCATTGGTTGTAAATGTATTTACAAGGTAAAATGCAAAGTAGATAGTTCATTGGATAAATAGAAAGCTAGACTTATTACAAAAGGTTATGGACAAAAAGAAGGGGTTAAATATGAAGATAATTTTGCTCATAATACAAAGATAGCAACTTTTCATTTGATTGTTGCTATTTCTACTTAGTTTGGATGATAGGTGCACCAAATGGATGTCAAGAGTGCTTTCTTGAATGGAGATCTAGAGAAAGAAGTCTATATGGTTCAACCATAGGTTTTTCAAGTTTCTAGTAAGGAACATCTTATTTTCACATTGATCAAGTCCTTGTATGGACTTAAGTAGGCTCCTTGAGCCTGGTATATGAAGATAGATTCACACCTTAGGGAATTTGGTTTCAAAAGGTTTAATTTTGAACCAACTTTCTATATAAAGGTGTTTAGTGATGATATCTTGATTCTCCTTGCATATGTTGATGATATAGCCATCACTAGGAGTAGTGCTAGTCTCATTCAAAAAATGAAGGATGATATTTGTTGTAATTTTGACATGACAGACTTAGGATTACTAAAATACTATTAGGTGTTGAGTTTTGGCAAGGTGATTATGTTGTACTCATATCACGTAATAAGTATGCCAAATCATTGCTAGAAAGGTTTTAATGCTGGATTGTAATCCAAATCACACACCTATGGAAATTGAAGCTAAAATTTCAACTGACACTGCTTCACCTCTAATCTATGAAATAGTGTATCGGTAGCTAGTAGGTAGTCTCATTTACCTCACTACCACTAGATCAGATATTTGTTTTGTAGTGAGTTTTATATCTTTCTTCATGTCTAAACCACAAGAAGGACATTGGTTAGTTGCAAAAAAAGTATTAAGATATTATAAAGGTACTCTTGACTTTTGCATATTATATAAGAAGTCTATAGATTTTGAGCTTTTTGGATATTCTGACTCTGATTGGACAAGATCAATAGATTCAAGAAAATCTGAAATACAATATGTATTTACTCTTGGTTCAGGAGTTTTAGAAAACTAAAAAATATAGTGACATTATTCTAAACATAAGTAGATTATAAATCTATGGTCATTATAGGGTATGAAACTGTGTAGATAAAAAAATCTTGAAGGATCTTCAGTTTGAGTCATCAAAGCCTACTCTAATTTTTTGTGACAACTAGAGTGTTTTGATGATGGTGAAGAATCCAGTATTCCATGTGAGCGCCAAATAAACTAAGGTTCACCATCATTACATCTAATATTTAGTTACAAATAAATACCTCAGTCTCTTCTATTGCTCTATTATAGAGCAACCAACTGATATAATGACCAAACCACTTGATTCAGATAAGTTCATTAAATTCAAGGACAAACTTGGTCTTGTTTTTGGTTTAGTCATTAAGGGAGGGTATTACCATATTACTATAATAACTTAGGCTATTTACTAAGGTATAATTCCTATGAATGTGGTTATAGTGGTTTTAACCACTTAGGTAAGTAGGTTACATGGGCCTAGCTATTTTATGCTACCCAATGTTTATGGTTCCACCCACCTCCTTATTTTTTGGGTGTTTTTAATTCCTATATAATAGGTTTCTATGTATTATTTATGTACAATTAGTAATTCATTTATTCATCTCTTTATTGAATCTAATAAAATAATAATAATTAAAAAGAAAATGAGAATGACACAACCCTCTATTATAGTTCTAATTATAAATGGACCTACCTCTCTCACATCAAATAATCTGTATTATGTATAAATTGAGATCCATGGAGTTCAAATCAACTAACTGCTTGGGGGTTACAAAGTGATGAGCACATGATTTTATTGAGAGGGGTGAATCATTATAAGGTAATATCTTACTTTCTCAAATTGATAATCAAAATAATATCAATCACATAACATCAATAATTAAGAACACAAAAAGAACAAAAGATTTATATATGGAAACCCTTTTGGGAAAAAACCATAGAGAAAAGGACTACTTCGATCTACTATCCAAATCTATCCAAAAATAAAATTCATATTACAAACATTCATAGGAACCAACGTATTGAATACACCAATCCCCATTGTTAAATAATTTTTAGGCACCAACCTACTGGAGATACCAATCCCCACTACTAAACACAGACTCAAAAAGAGACACCAATATCTTGTTTATGAGGCATCGACCTCCACTGAATAATAATTTACCACACTATTGTTTCTTCATCAGTGAACGATGACAAATTCAATCTCCTCTCTTTTCCATATAAAATATCCTTGTACTTGAATGATAAAACTAATTAATTATTTTATTCAAACGTGCATGTGTTTGTATGATATATATTTTTATTATCCATACACTTGCTTCCTTCTCTTCTTTATTTAACCTCACATATCTCACACTTCAACTTCCATTCTTTATCTCCAACTTCTTTATACATTTATATCCTCCTTATGACTCTTCATGAATTGAGGCATCCCTTTGAATAGAGACAACCTTTTAAAAAGACATGACTTATGCCAAAGAGGGTTGACCCATAATTAATAGTCATTGATTTAAAATTAATTTTCATATTGGGTGCCAAGGAAGGAGAGGGTTGGCTAGCCTTATTAAGATTAATTTAAATTTGTCTTGACAATTAGAAATAGGGGTCATCTATTAATCTTCAAAATAAACATGTCTTTGGATTCCTTGAAATTAGAAAATGATTAGCGGTGTTTGGCCTTCACATGATTTTTTTTATAAACCTTTAAAATTAATGATAATTTCCTCCATACACTTTTGACAATAATGACACTATTGCCAACACAAAGAATAAATGTGGTGGGTCACTTGAGATCTATTAGGAAATGAATCTCACTCAATTCCATAATGAAAATATCAATACCATGCTTGATTGAATGGGGAATGAATGTCTACAATAAAATTCAATTGAGATTGCATCAAGATCACCAACCATCCATGTCATGTGTACTTAAAACCATTCCTCTTCAAGGCAAAATTTTATATCTTATGTTCTCTATGATCAATTTGAATGTGCATGCCATTTAATGATTAATGTTACCATCTATATTTTCATTCAATTTTATCCCTTTATGATCAGTTAGTCCTTGGGAAATAACCTACAACATCATTCTATGAATCAATTTGAACATGTCGATCCTACTGAGATTTGATAACTTTGATGAGTGAGACAGTCATCGATTTTAGGTTTGTGATCTAATGATATCATATCCACATATGTCACTTCCTTAATGCACTATTCTAACATGTTTTTCATCCTTCGTTTTTGGTTTTATGGATCATAAGTTTGATGGGATGATGCCACATGGCATCACTTTAATAACTCAAGGCCTCAGGGCCCTAATTGTGAACACAACCTTCCTAGGTTTCATAGTCCTTATGATGATGCCATATGGAATCATCATGGGTATTTAAAGACCTAGGGTTTTGACTAGGCACTACACATCATAATTCATTAAATCTATGAGATAATGCCACATGGCATAATCTTGGGGCTCAAAAGTTCTATGGCCCTTTTCAAAATCAATATGGTATAATCTTGGGGATCCAAAGTTCTTGGCTGAATAAGCCCCTAGATTAATAGGATGATGGCATGTGGCATCATCTTGTTAACTCAAAACCATATGTCTTTACTAGAATGACTATCTTGAAGGCTTGTGAAAGGTATAACATTGATAAGTGGTAGTAATACACTCACTTGGGGTTTTAAATAATCGAACATGTCTAAATTTTATAGGAAAATGAATACTTTTTTAGCACTCTTGAATTCAATTAAACAAATGGCTAAGTTTCCAAAACTATGAAATTGACTAAATATATAATTTAAACTATATAAAGACTTAGCCAATTACACAATCCTAAAGCCATTTTAAACTATTTTTCTAAAGAATGACTAAGTAAAAGAATAAATATTTATGAATGCTTAGTCATTTTAAATCAAAATGAATAAGAAATAGATTAAATTATTTAGAAAAAGAAACAGAAAAAAAACTTTAAAAATGGTTTGATAACTTGCATAAATATAAGGTTAAATAGCCTTAAAAAGGGAAATTATATACATTTCTAAAATAGGACTAAGATAGGAAAAGACTTAATAGATTTATGTAAGTTCACACAATTAAATTATTGAAAGTACTAGATGTAAATTAGACAAGTATGTAATAGAAATTTCTCATTCAGACTTGGATAATTTAGTTATGCACATAAAAACTTAGATTATGTATCTACCATCAAGGAACTTACAAACCAAAGAGGCAAGAATGACCAAGAATCCTTAAGAAATAAGACTAGATTCCATATTAAAAAAGAGGTTCCATGATTTCAATTATAAATTTAGGATAATGTAAGAAATAACAAATGATGACTCTATTGTAAAGTACTATTTTTTTAAGAGCCTCACTCTCACAATAACAAATGGACAAAACTACATGACTCATATATTGATTAAAACTGTTGATTACATACACAATTCTTTTTATGGAAGGAATAACTCTAATTGTGAGCCACTTTGAGGGGGATACCTCCTTTAAACAAGGAAAATTACAAATAACTTCTTCTTGGATGATTTACAATATCCAATGCCCTTTTATTTATACTAGTTTTCATCTATTCAACTCTTCATTCTTATGCATGTGGTACTAAACTACTTATTCCCTATTCTACTAGTTAATATACTATTCTACCTCTCTATAAGTAAATTACATTACATCCCAATTAAAAATGTTTTAACCTCAAAACATGATAATAATTCCATAATAAAATAGGATTCTAACCAAATGGAGGCCTAGCCATGCATTCGTTTAGGCTTCCACTTCTTCTTTGGGGCTGGGATGTGAGCATGTACAACTAAAATGTGAACTCAAACACTACAAGATGAGGGTAAAGTACACAAATATTGATGGATGGAGTAACCTTATCTTGAAAAATGAGGTTAGAGTCAATCATTGAAATTTGAACCTTGACAATCAACACCTCAAAGTTAGAACAAGGGTACACAAAATATGTTGCTTAGTGAGTCAACTTGTCATCCCCCTTCACATTGTTCTATAAAGGATTTGAATACTTGATTCCATACTTGGGATTTATTATTTTTGGATTGGGATAATTAAGGGCTTCTTTGAGTATGGTAATTTCCTAAATGGACTCATCTATTACTTGTTGAGGTGCATCTAAAAGTAAATCAATGTCTAGTTTGTTGATGACTTGAAGAGACCGGTGTTGTGTAGGGATGCAAAGCCAAAAGTAAAGGTATCTCATCATGATCATATTAGATGCAGTATTCTACAAGCTTAGCTAAGCCCACAACTTGCATCATGGATTGTGGTTGTCATATTTGAACCTCTACTTGAATCTCATATAGAATTCTGCTCATGAAGCAATGAACAAATAAGCAGTAGAGATGCCATTGGTTAATATTTAAAACTTAATATGATATTCCCTAATAACTAATTTGTCAAAGTTGAATTAATACATTAGTGAGATTACTATTAGATAAAATGGGAAACTCCATGAGAACCAAAGGAGTGAAATTTGGTTTCAATTGAAAATGCATCCTTTACAATATGACCAATATTTTAATTTTTTTGGCATAGACACAATACAACTAAATTGAAATATGTAAGAAAACTAAAGACCGGGATATCCCTAGGACACCACTAATACAATTTTTTTTAATGACTTATTTGAACTCCAACAATCTTAAAATTAATATTCAAGTCCATGCAAATAAACATCATTGACTATGAGTAATTAGAATCTAAAACTCTAAGAATAAGGACACCTAGGCATGACTATATACACAACCTAAAAAATGTATTAGACATTACCAATGAATTTAATGTCAACATAAGATGATAATAATAAAATGAAATAAATAAACAAAGGATGATAACATAAAATACTACCTGCTAAACTATATGTACATCATAAAATATAAAATCTTTAAACATAAAGACTATAAACTAAAACATAAAAAGATTAAAACCAACTAAATAAAAATTAATCTTTACTTAGAATTTATAAACTAGATTTACCAATATACAGATGGCCACATATAAATAAAACCATATCTATTTAATTAAACAAAACACATGTAAATAAAAAACATAAACCAAATACCATAAAGTGAATTGAGAAAATTACATCATCTTGTGACAAACTGTGGGTGGTTTAGAGGTGTGGGAAAAGATGAGGAAGGTGATGTGGAATATATATAAGCATCAAGCAAGGTAGAGTCATGATGAGGAAATACATCAATATGCACCCAAATGGAGGGTGGGTAAGTACGCACAGTTGGGGGACAATTATGTGGACATTTTATGTAATGTAATCATGTTAATAAATAACATCATCACATTATTTAATTAAATCAATAATGTTATTTAAATTATGTATTAGTAACTATCAATCCATAACGTGATCAAATTAATGTTTAACATGATCATATTAATAGATAGCATGATCATGTTATTGTAAAACAAAAACATGATCATGTTACTATTATTTATCACATTTAAACAAATGGAACGATGTTGTTTAACAAGTAACATGATTGTGTTATCAATAACATGATCATGTTATTGATAATATGATTACATTCCTAGTATTTTTCACATAAAAGCATGTAGGAGTTACACATGAAGGCAACTTTGGCTAGAAGCTTATATTTACTACTCAAAATGTTAAGTATAAGTTTAACATTTATTCTCTTATAATTTAAATTTGTTTTAATAAATATAATAAATTAGGGTCACTAAGTATTTGATGGATTTGGTATCATAGTTGCATGCCTTACGATGTGGAAAATATTTTTTCAAAATACAATCAAGTCAGTACTTAGGCATTTACAGGGTTTAAGTATTAAACCTAAGGATTTTAGGACATATTTTTTGCAATTGATATCCATTTTTAGTAAACATATAGTCATTTTTTAGGTTTTTGGGTCTTCCAAATTAATTCTTGAGATTTATGGGAGTCTTAGGTTTATAAAAATTGAAGTCTTCAAACCAGTCATTTTGAAATTGGTTCAAAGTGGTTTGATTGGGGTAGCATAGGTCACATATTGACCTACACACATCAAATGACTACTTTGTATTAATTTTACTTGTTCATCATCCCTCCCTCATCCCTGATCACTTCCTACTCATGCCTCATCACCCCTAATCACTCTCTCATCATTATTCATTGTCCCTAACCACTCCCTTATTTAACCTCACCATCCCTAGTCATATCTAATCATTCCCTCATCATCCTTGATTACTCCCTCATTGACCCTCATTATCCCTCATCTTCCTTAATCTCTCACTCCTCATCCCTCATCACTCCCTCATTGACCCTCACCATCCCTCATCATCTTTAATCACTCCCTCATCATCCCTAATCACTCCCTCACTAGTTCTCACCATCCCTCATCATCCCTAATCACTATTTCATCATCCTTAATCACTTCATCCTCATCCCTCATCATCCCTTATTGGCTCTCACCATCTCTAATCATTGTTTCATCATCCCTAATCACTCTTTCATTGGCTCTCACCATCCCTAATCACTAATTCACTATCCTTAATCACTCATTCTTCATCCCTAATCATCCCTATTCACTCCCTTATTGACCCTCACCATTCCTCATCATTTATAATTGTTCCCTCACCATCCACTCATTATCCCTAATCACTACTTCATCATACCACATCATATTTAATTATTCATTCCTCATCTCTTATCTCCTCTAATCACTCTCTCATTAATCCTCACCATCCCTCATAGCCCTAATCACTCCCTCATCCTCCCTAATTACTCCCTCATTGACCCTCACCATCCCTCATCATCCCTATTGACTCGCCCATTATCTCTACTCAATTCCTCCTCATACTTCCTCATCCTTAATCACTCCATCCAATACCTTGATGGTGGTATTTTTTGGGGGTTTAAAAATGTTATTATTTACAAGTGGAAATTTGAGTGATAGCATAAAATATAAGACATAATGATCAAAATGATTTGGATGCAAATTTGGAACATAAATATTTAACATATGTCATAAAATGTGGGCCTATTAGAAATGATGTAATTCACAATTGAAAATCCAAAAAAAAAAAAAAAATTCAATTAAAACCACCATAGCACCAAAAATGGGTAGTAAATATATGAGGATCACCAAGATATGTGATTTACTAAAACCAATCAATTGCTTTCCATATGAGGACATTTTATGATCTAAACAATTACATTGAAGGCATTCTATTTGCATGTATATTGATTAAGTCATCATACTAGAGAGTGGAATATAATTTTTAAATAATTATAACAAGTAGTCCAAGATTGGAAAGTGGTGCTTAATTCATAAATTCAATATTCAATCGAATAAAGAGTGTCACACTATGAGCTTTCTACTTGCACGTCTTGAGAAGTGGGTATAAGTTATCTAGAATTATAAAAAGGCAAGTAGATAATAAATTATAAAGCCAATGATATGGTTGGTACTTAAAATATATCTGCTTCCCCTAACAAGAAATTATATGAATTAAAAATATTATTTCATTAAAAAATTTAGATCAATGGTGAGCCAATACACCTTATCATTACAAATGAAAGTTAGAATAATTTAATTTATCCTAAATCATATTTTTTAAAATTGAACTTGAAATTTATACATCATCTATAACCATATGTTAGTGTATGGTCTAGTGTAGGCCTTGAGAAATGGATCACCTAGTAGTGTCACTTGGTGTACAAAATCAAACTTTTTAAATATGTAATCCTTTGTGACAACTCATCATTATAGGTGTGTGATGTTTTACATGTTTTTAACCATATATTTACCATTATGCCATTTATATTAACTCATGTAATGAATTTATTCATTCGAAGATGTTGAATGACATCCTTGGGCCCTTTACCTAAGTCATTTTTTTAATCTACCTTGATGGCATCTTAATCTTTATAAAACATGAGATGAACATCTACACCATGTTGAAATAGTGTTTGACATTTTGTAGAAACATATTTTTATTATAACATGAATAAATTTTCATTTTTCATGTAAGAGATAAAATATTTGGGACACAGTACACACACAAAGAGTGCATGTGTGAACTTGACCAATATTCAAGTCATACAAGAATGAGAAAAACTAAATAACTTTGCATATGATTCAAATATTCTAAGAATTATATAATTATAAAATATATTTGTGTTTAATTTTTATCTTTTGAACCAAACTACCAAAGGTAGAATCAAATAAAGTTTCATTTATTCAGATGCACAACAAAGATAATTAGATGAACTAAAATTTAGAATCTATTTTGTGTTAGTACTTATGTTAATTGAATATAAATTTGGAAGATCATCCAATTCATTCAGTAATAAAATTGACTATCACAAATGGGTATTGACAATACAAGTACTAGAAAAGAGTTAATTTCTATTACAATGGATTAAATAATATATGATTAAAATAAAATATATAATTAGAGTATATACTTACATAAAATGATGATGGAGAGATTAGGCATAGTAAGGGATGGTGAGGATCAATGATGGAGTGATTAATGATGATGATGGATGAAGAAATATTGATTAGAGATTATGAAGGATGAGGAGGGAGTGATTAGGGATGATGAGGGATGGCTATAATCAATGAAAGAGTGATTAGAGATGATAAGCTCAAGTGATTAGAGATCATGAGAGACAATAAAGGTCAATGAGGGAGTGATTAAGGAAGAGGAAGGATGAGAAGGGAGTGAATAGGGATGAGGAAGAGATTAGGGATGATGAGTAATGAGGAATGAATGATTAGAGATGATGAAATATGGGGAGGGAGTGATTAGGCATGATTAGGGATGGTGAGGGTAAATGAAAGCATGGTTATGGATGATAAAGGAGTGATTAGAGATGACTAGAGATAGTGAGAGTCAATAAAGGAATCATTAGGGATAATGAGTAATGATGAAAGAGTTATTAGGGGTAATGAGGGATGAGTAGGAAGTAATCAAGGATGAAGGAGGGATGATGAATAATTGAAATTAACATAAAGTGCACGTTTGATGTGTGTAGGTCATCAATATGACCTACACTATCCCAGTCACACCACTTTGGATCAAGTTTAAAGTAGTTAGTTTTCAAAATTCAGTTTTGACAAACCTAGGACTCTTATAAATGCCAAGAAGCACTTTGAAACACACAAAAACCTAAAAATGACTATATGTTTACAAAAAATAGACATTAATTACAAAATTTATGTACTAAAATCCCTAGGTTTAATTCCTAGACCTTGAAAATGTATAAGTATTGACCAGAATGGATTTTGAAAACTATTTTCCACATCTTAAGTTGTGCATCTATGAGACTAACTCTATCATATTTTGAGTGACCCGAATTTCTTATGGACAATGAGGGATGAAGAGGGAGTGATTAGGAATGATGATAGATAGTTAAGGTCAATAAGGGAGTAATCAAGCATGATAAAGGAGTGATTAGAGATGACTAAAGATAGTGAGTTTCAATGAGGGAGAGATTAGGGATAATACATAATGATGAGAGAGTGATTATGGGTGATGAGGCATGAGTAGGAAGTGATTAGGGATGGAGAGATGATGAACAAGTGAAATTAACACAAAATGGTCATTTGATGTGTATAGGTCATCAATGTGACCTATGTTACCCTAATCACACCACTTTTCAACAATTTAAAAATGAGTGGTTTGAAAACTTTAATTTTGACAAACCTAAGACTCCTAGAAATTTTAGGAATCAATCTAAAAGGCATAAAAATCTTTAAAATGACTATATGTTTACCAAAAATGGTGTCCTAAAATCCATAGGTTTAATACTTAGACCTTGAAAATACCTAAGTACTAACTTGATTCGATTTTGAAAAATTATTTCCACATCATAAGGCATGCAAATTTGAAATCAACTCTATCAAATGCTAAGTAAATGTAATTTCTTATATTTACTAAAATAAATTTTAAGTAGTAAAAATAAGCTTCTAGCCAAAGTTGCCTTCATGTGCAACTCTCACATGTTTTAGGGTATTGATAATATATAACATGATTACATTAATGTGATGGAATTATTAAGTAACATGATCACATTATTAAGTAAGGAGATCACATTATTAAGTAACACAATCACATTATTAATTAGCATGATCATGTTATTAAGTGACATGATCATTTTATTAAATAACATGATTGTGTAATTAATACTATCATGGTATTTGAATTTGAATTCAATTCTCATGCCTTTTGGATTGGGAATGGCTTGGATTCCCAAGCCAAAGGCTTGGACTATCAATGTATAACCAAGTTTTAAAAGGTATGAAAATAAACAACAAATTTCAAATTTGATTGATAAATACACTAAGAATTTGAATGTGAAAATTCAAAAACATTATACTATCATGATAAGAATGCTTTGCTCTTTCCAAAAATATTATTTTTATAATTTTTGGACTAATTTAAGGTTTCAAACTATGTTGATTTCTAACTATGCCTTTTTTAGGCCACTACATGCCACAAACATACATGCCTATGCATGTTCAAGTAATTTTTATTTCATTGATCCAAGTGAAAAAAAACTTATATGGTGACCAAGTAGGCTTAATTCTACACATATTTTTAAAAAATTGATTTTCATTTTTTTGGGGTAGTTATGTATGTTGCATGGATGGTTATCCATTTAATTGTCAATTTTTAGGATCTATTTACTTGTAAAATACATGAAAAAAGTGTTCATTGAAAATATTAAAACATATAGGTGACATACTATAATATCTTATCTAAAGTTTCCCCAAAGAGTTTCAAATAATATTAAACACTGCTCATAAAATGGTGTGCATCATGGCCATCTATCTACTATTTTTTTGAAAAAATAGGAGTTCTTATTCAAATTTTAGATGTTTTACCTAGTTACACATAACCATTTTTTTTAAATAATATTTTGGAAACGCGACTCAAAATGCTACATTTCATTTTCTTACACCATATTCAAATTTATAGTGTAGATATCTCAAATTATCTATAAAAGTTTAGATTTCTAAAATTTCATAAAAATCATGTCCATAGATAGGCCACTTTTTGTCCCCCATATTTGTGCACTTACTCATGTTAATTTATCAAGGAGCTTGACAAATAGATGAAATACAACCCAAGATATTGTAATTGGCACCAGATGAAGTGGAGCTAAGGTGAGATCTAGGCATGCTGACCATATAATGATTTAGATATGTGATTTGGAGTATCCATGATAAATATTGGTGAGATGCTATATTTGGATCTAGATTAGGTCTGTGATGGGTAGGGAGGAGCTCATAAGAAGTATACCAAGTTGTATCAAAAGTTGTGACTACTAAGTACTTATGAGTGGATCACTGAGTAGAAGTGATGCCTAGTTAGAATAACATTTCACTAGGGAAGCCATTCACCTCTAATCATTTTGTAGAGATGTAAGATGTGCCAATTGGTTCTAACAACTCATAGTTTGTACATAAACAAGAAACCAAATGTCTAATGTAGAGATTCAATCCCTTATATGTATAAATCCAAACCATGGTAGATGAATCTCACTAAGGTAGCTACAAGTTGAGACCAGTGTCATGAGCTTATTTAGATTTTATAGAGACCCATACTCATTGATGGTGATGGATATCTCAATACTTATTGATGGTGCTAGAGAACTTGGCATTGGATGAATGGATCTACAAAAAATTGCCAACAACCTGAACTAGTGCAATGTAAAATAGATCAAAAGGAGTGAGGGTGCAAGTGGAGTAACAAGTTTGTTGTAAGATGAGATCCTCAAAGCACTGATTGAATGATACTAGATTCAATGCAAATATCTAAAAATTCCACACAACACAATGATAATATATATGTATTTGTACCCAAAAATTAAATGACTTAAAATTATAAGATAATACTATAGAGAATAAAGTGGGGTAAGCCTTCACACTAAAAATTCTACCAACTAAAATACTACAAATGATTGCAATCCTCACAATAAATTAAGTGGAAATAAAATTAAATTATAAAAAATCTCTCTCAAACCACAATTTCTACTACAACAAAAAATAATTTTTCTTGAAAAGTGCTCTAATACCAGATGTTAAGAATCTAACTCTCACAATAGTTAATTAACAACAGTAAATGACTCATATATTGATTAAAAATGCTGATTACACACAAAATTAATTATATGGAAGGAATAAGTCTGATCACAAGACACTTCGAGGGGGATACCTCCTTTGAGCAAGGCTCAATTACAAATAACTTCTTCTTGGATGCTTTACAATATCCTATGCCACTTTATTTATACTATTTTTCATCTACCCAACTCATTCTTATGCATGTGGTACTAAACTACTTATTCCATATTCTAATATTTATTCTACTATTCTACCCCTCTCTAGGTACATTACATATTGATTATTTTAAGACTATAGAAATATATCTTCACACCCTAAAACATCAATGTTAGATACAAATAATTAACTTACACAAAATTAAAACATGAAAGCATAAAATGTCTACCTCAGTATGTGACATAATAAGTTCAACTTATGACAAAAGGCCATCAATGTGTAGTTGATTGATTAATTCTTTTATAACCTTTGGATCTACACACACAATTATTCAAACCTACTTGAGTAATCAAAACTTATGAGGGAGAAAGATATTGGATATTTGGATTAGGGTAAATATGTGGGAATTGTTTTGCTACCATCCAAGCATCTATAATTTGGTAGATTTACCTATGGTCTAATTTGAGGCCTTGTTCCACAACCAGGTAGGCCAGAGAGCCTTCAATGGAGGTTCCCCAAATCATCCTTTTGAGGAAAGACTTGGAATTTTGCATTTAAATTCAATTTATTTTGATTTATTTCTTTTGAAAAAGGTTTCACTATTTAGTCCATTGAGGGTTGGAAACCAAGCCACATGTTATAATGAAATTCAAAAATTTCATGATTACGAAGACAAATCTAAAGTAATTTAGTGCTTCATCCTACTTTAGATAATGCATTAAGTGAATTTGATGTCTTAAGACAAGAATGTAATCATTTTAAATTCACATGTTATATTTGGAATCATAGGCCTCCATAATTATAAAAATATACAAGAACTATAACAAGTTATATAACTATTCAAGCAAGCATTTTCAACTTAGACTCCAGAATGTGATTCATGTAACTTACATACAAGCCCTTTCATTCATCATTATTTTGATCAACAAAGAACCACAGGTAATAATAATTTGGATAGACCCAATGATGAAAGTAGACAATAAAAAAAGAAAACAAATAACTCTAACAAAGTAGGAAATAAATCAAGAAACAAAGTAGGAAATGGAAAGAGAAAGTATTTACAAGAATTTTCCAAGATAATTCAAGCATGTAAGTAGTGTTTGAGGAACTACCTATTGATCATAAATGGGATAAACTCACTAGTTAAACACCTTAGGTATAATCTATTCTTGCCCATGATTTTAAAGATTTGTGAGCAACCCAATCATAAGGCATCAAACTCTCTATGTTGTCCCTTTTTATCATGAACCTTGTTGCAGAGGAAGACTAGATCAAAGATGCATAAGGCTTTTGTTTTGGCTCACTTTCTAAACTAGTGTTTCATAAATCCTTGGTCCCTAATAAAGTGCATTAGTGATGCATCTCATTTTTATTCTAATTAGATCAAATTAAGGAGGTGAACGTATACCTTATCACCAGTTTTTAAGTAGTCTCTCAAGAATTACAATGTTAGGATTTTTAGGTTCACTAGAGAGATAGGTTCTTGATCATAAACTAGATGATATGATGATGTGCGTAGGGATGAATTAACTCTAGTCCTATCATACTATAAATGCAAATTTTAACTTGTTATGCTAGTACTTAGGGTTCTTTACTAAGATTTTATTAATTACATCTAACAAGTTATTATTCATTAATTCAGCTACCCCATTACCTTGTAGGAAATAATTAGATGAGAACTTGAGGTTTACCTAATTTTAATAATCCCATTCAATAAATTGGAGAGATGATAAAGTAGGGCCATTATCACATACTAGAGTGGTAGGCATCCCCAAACTAGTGATGATATGATCTTTTAAGAAGTTGATTACCACATCAGTTGTGTAATTATTGAAGACTTGAGCTTCAATTTAATTGGTACAATAATATGTTTCCATAATAATGAACTCATGTCAAATATAATAATTAACATTTATCACTCCAACAATGTTCAATCCCCAATTTGTAAATGGCTAGACCTCAATGACTAACTACATTGGCATAACTAGGATGCAATCTATATGTGCTGCTATTTGGCATGTATGGTAAATTCTAATGGGTATGAGTGTTTTTTAATACATGTGGATAGTAATAGATTTATATGAATATATTACGGGCTATACCAATCCCTAAACCATGGTCAATTTTATATTTACCATGGAAATCACTGAGTACTTTAGTCACTTCATCTTTATTTAGGCATCTTTTATAAATGCCTTCATGATTAATTATGTATAGTATTTATATTTGATCATGCATTTATTTCTTTTTAGGCGTAGTGATCTTCTCTAAGGGGAATTTGTATACACATAATATTTTCAAACTTTTATCAATAAATGATTCTCTTTATCTTGAACCCATCAAGTCTCAATCTCACTAAGTGCATGCCTTAAGGGTTGCACCAAGAAAGGGGTGGGAAAAACCATTGGTATTCATAGGATTGTTGTCCCCTTTTCCACTTATTATCTACACACTAATCTCCTGAAAACCATTTCCCTAATCTTGTTCTTCTCTCTTGTATACTCTAGTCATTTCCCATATTTTATCCCCCTTTTCCTAACTTAAAACCCCTTTTGGCAGTTTACAGTACTAGGTTGACTGGGTAGACCTTTTACTCTTATTGGTTAAATTCATTTAGGTTCTAGGTCAGCTGTTGGCCAACATAGCCTTGACCTAGTGAGATTTTGTCAATATCAGTACTAGGTCGACTAGGTCAACCCTATCAATCATAACGTTTGAAAGGGATTAGGTTTAAATCCACCTATATATACAATATCATTTCACCATTATTTATAGAATAAAATAATAATTAAGAGTTATTGTGCATCTATTTATCCATCATTCTAATTGAGAAGAAAGCTTAGGGTTTCATACTTTATTTGGAGATATGGATCTTGTCTTGTGGAGACATCTCTTGGATACATTGATAGGTTATGTATCCTAGAACTGATTTATCCTTATCATCCTTACATACCATAAAAACTTCTTGTGAAGTACCTTATCCAAGGGAGAGAATGAGGCCTCGACGGGTTCGTCTTTGAAGTAAGTATTACTAACATTGTTGCTCCTTTGTAAGAGCAGATAGATATGCATTTTTAATTCTCTGCCATGAATTAAGATTCTATATACATTGATGTGAGTATATTCCTCTTATGCATTTTTAATTTTGTTTTTTATTGCCCCAACTTTTTTCCATAAGCTTTGGCGAGCTCTAGATTAGATTTATTTGCTTTACTTGTTATTAGTTTAGTGAATATGAAAACATAGGGCTTAGTTAGGGTGAGCATTATTTATTTAGATAGTGGTGATACATTTTTTTGAAGGGTTGGATAATTATTTAAATTGTACCCTTCTATTGCAATTGTGCCAAATTATCCACTTTATTGTAATTTGGATGTTTATTTAGCTGAGTCAGACATCCTTTTGAGTAATTTTTACACTGTACTTATCCACCCATTTCTCTCACTTTTGGACACATTTTTTAAAAAGTCTAATTTTCATGTTTTGGGGTGGTGTGTTATTTTTTTATTGTTTTTTGTATATATCATGGTTTTTTCCTCCAATTGCCACACTCTATAGTAAGAAAAATGACATTTTTTTTTAATGATATTTACACACTTCATAATGACATGGTCATATTTTTTGAATTGAACATGACACTTAATAAACAAAATTCTCTTGTTTATGCCCTAATTTTTTATAATAAAACCCATATACATTCATTCTAGCACACATTTGCATATATGCATTATCACCCATGACTTATTGGACTGAAATTCATTTGAAGCTGGTCCATCTATATACATTAATCTTACACCTAATTTTTAGCATGTAATTATTGATTCTAATGTTTTTATTGTTGTACCTTTTGATTGGGTCCACAATCCTACATTTTTTATGTTCCTACTCCTATACTTCTTTCTTATCCCACTTCATATTCACTTGCATGTAAATTTTGACATACACACTACTATATTGGGTTCTTGCATACTTCATTCCATGCAATATTATGGTGGAGGTCTTGGTAGACATTCATAGGATATTATTTCTCCCATTTAACTAGCTAGTTGTAATTATTATGATGGTATTGGTTTTGATTGCAAGTAGTTTCTTTGGAGTCATTTTATGATAAAAGCTCCTACATTTATTTGCTCCACTCTTCATGAGGATGTTTAGAAACACATGAGTTCTCCAAAACCTTCACTCGATATTGAGAAACATGAGATTATAATTTTTAGACATGATCACACTGACACCCATCTAGATGTTTTTTTTTCATGCCCATGTTGTGCACTTTGTACGTACTCACATATAGGCATCTTCATCCACCATGTGTAATCATTTGGGATGGATTTTTTTATCACTTTTGGTGATGACATTAGCATTTTTTATAAGTATTTTACTAGTGTATTTTATCCACTATTTATCTTCTTGTCTACACATTGTTCCTTTTTTAATAGTAACTCTCTTGTTTTTATTGGTTTTTCACCAGATTAACAACATTCTATAGTTTCTTTCATCACCTTGTTTTATTTTTTAGGGTTATTTTGTATAATATACTTAGTTATAAAGTGCCATGGGGGTTTTTTTTTATTCATATTTTTATACCTTCATGTGTGTGCTCTATTATAGGAACCTTTTCACTATTTGAGTTGTTTGACTCTCTCCTCACCCCCAGGGCCATCATTTGGAGAGATGTTTTATCTATATTTTTTGATATTTTAAAGTCTCATACAACTTTAAGTTTAGCTATTCTAGTGAATCATAGTGTCAACTTGTCTTGTTCAAAATTTTGTCAATTTCCTTCAACTTTATGTGGAGCTATTTAGGTGCATACAATGTTAAGCTTGTCCATGTTCAAGCAACTAGATTTGTCCACTCATAGATTATTTTTACACCACTCTACCTAGTTATAAATATGGGGTGGGTATGGTGCAAATATTCATTCTTCATTTTTAAATCCCTTGTTAACCCTTGGTGCACTGCATCTTCTATTAGTAGATCAAATTTGGTTATATGACTATTTTATTATTTCAACACCTCTGATAGACTCCTTTTCATAAGGATATATTTTGGTGAATACATTGGTCAATTATTTTTTTTGTGATTGAGAAGTGGATCTAAACCACTCATAAAGAATTGAGTTCCTTTGTGACTTTCGAGTTCACCAACTACAATTATATTTCATGGCCTTT
>JARHVA010009170.1:0-107500 GCA_037957365.1 Torreya grandis
TGGTTTTAGATGACACCTATAGTGGTGTTCAACTAAATGGAGTAATTAATTTTGGCTTAAGCTCTTTAGTTTACCCATAAAAATGAAAACTTTATGTTATCTATTGATTATTAATAATAGCATTAATGAAGCATTCCTATATACAGGTAATCTCAACTGAGTCGATTATTGCTATTTAATCTTAAGCACTTAACTAGCTAATTGCCTTAAGAGGCCATGTAAGCATAGAAATTTACATATGCTTATGTTAATAATAGACCTATAAAAGTGTACATTAAACACATGCAGAGTCATTCCATTACCTTTTATTATATCTCTTTGAGTACAAAAATTGATCTTGTGTTATTTCCTTAATAATGAGCTTATAAATTTAGAGAAGATCATTGAGTTACTTTTATGCAAGGAAACTAAAACATTATTAGCACACAATAACTATTATGCTATAAACATAAATTTAATCATTGAATTGTGCCTAAGACTAATATAGGTAAAATATTTAGGTATCTTACAATCTGAATCTGAAGAGAGATATTAGATTATATGGTTAAGTACTAACGATTTAAGAATGTAACATTGTTTGTTTTATTTTGTTTGTGTGATTAGATTTTTTATAAAAATGTTTCTTATTTTTTATACTATCTTAGTTATGATGATGATTATTTGAATGACATTTTGGAAATTTTGAGAGAAATTATTTTTCAAATGTACCTTACCTCACCCTCAATCGTATATGGTCCATGTATGATCGTTTATCTACTTGGTCTTTTAGATTTGATGTCATTTGGGCCTCTTGCCTTGATCCTAATAAATCCTATTTTTTGTTGGTTGTTAATATATAAAAATTTTGTTGTTGGTTTTGCCTTGAGTAGTTATGGATTTAATAAGCCTTTCTGTTCTTTTGGCAGTGAAATTGAAACTATTGAGCATGTTTTTTTTTCTTGCCCATATGCATCTAAGTTTTGGAATAAGCTATCTTAAATATTGGAATGTGGTATTTGAATGTGTAATTGGATGCCTAAACATTGCTTTTGGTTATGCATGTCCTAAAGTTAAACTTCACCCTTTCATAAATTTTGACTTATTTTCTCAAATGAAATTCTATGGTTTTTATGGAAATAAAGAAACCTTGAGGAATTCCAACATAAGACTAGGGTGCTTATTAACTTCTCATTGGAATTCATTCTTCGTTTTGTCTCCTTGTATATTTTCTTACCAATAAAAGTGCCACAGGATTAGTTGGAATAGTTTCTCAAGACGGGTTTGCTCAAAGTTAATTTTGATTACTTGCTTGATTCTGGTGGATATCCCAAACTGAGACCTCACCTAGACTAGGTAGTCTACCATTAGTCGGCTATCGAGGTAAAAATTACTAAGCATGAATGGGATTGCATAAAGGATTCATACTTTGACCAGGCAGACCACCTGGTGTAGGAATGGATAAACTCGACCAACTCTAATAAGAATGGGATTGATAGCTAGATGTCAGCTAATTTAAATATGTTAAGGGATGTGTGTAATAAGGGATTGGGAAACTATATTATCAAAGAGGCTAAGGAAACTTTCACCCCATTTGACTTGAATATGTACCTTGGAGCTTTAGATAAGACTGTGGTAACAATGTCTTCTCCTCAGGATTTAACTCCCGTCATATAGGATAAGGATGCCTAGAGGACTGTGTGGAAGATGATCGATAATAATGTCAATGTATTTTTTGAAAAACTTGAGAAACTGATTGAACTGGGTAGCTCTGCAGATGTGGACAATGTCCATGAGTAAAGAATAAACAACATGAAAAGTTGTTTGATGAAATTTGATCATTACCTGCCATAGCTGGCTACTGGGTAGCTTTAGATGGGACCTATTGGAGAAAAAGATTCAACATAGGGCCCTGATATTGTGGATTCCGAAGATGGCCAAGAAATGGATTGCACCGCTAGTTGGAGGGGCACATGATGCTTAAGCCTTTTGTGCCACCTTTGGGGTGGTTTTTTTTTTTGGGGGTAACTTTCATATGATATTGTGGTTTTTACTAGTTGTTAGGCCACCTATATGGGACCATTTTTATATTGTATAATTGGTTATTATGATTTGAGTTGATGGGGGATGCCCCATATCTTGATACTATTTTATTTTTTTTTGGGAACTTTACAACTATTTTTTTTGCATCACTGATTCTTAGATTTGTAATCAATTCTACAATATTTTAACAAAAATTAGAGAAATTTATTTTTCAACTTAAAGCTGACACATTTTGTATGTCGTTTTAGTGCAAGTGAAAAGCATTCAGTGGCAGATTGAATACAATGAAAATTAAGTTATTCTTATTGAATTGGTCTACTCATTCTATGAAAATTGTAATATTTTATTTAACCTGCCAATTGATCAAAACGGGGAGAATTTATATGTTCCTTAATGTAATCTCTTTCAGCATACTCTATTAGTAAAATAATACTGTAAATGTTTTATAAGCTATGTGGTCAGCTATACTAAATGCACCTGACTGCTGTAACCGTGTCTAGGAAGGAATAAATAACAAAATTAGGTCTTGATATATAGTTGCCTTGTTTTTATAAAAGTAAAATTATTCAAAGCAACGAGAACTAGTGGTTATCCTCTTCCCAAAAGTAAAATTATTATTTTTAGTATAATAGGTGAATATCCCACAAATGGGTGATTAACGGTTATATAAAACCGTTCTGTTAAAAATATTAAAAATCACATTGGATATGAACATGACGTAATGTTTTAGGGAATCCAATAGTAATAAGTGAAATTATATTTTAGTCAAGTAAAGTATCTTTCTGACAATTGAACTTAAGTGGAAAACAATAGTGGCAAAAATTTAATATGTAGTTTTTTCAAAGAACTCAGATGAGTAATGAAGTGTATATGTCAGTAATTGAGAAATGGAGATTATACTGTTTGAACGTTCTCCCTTGACCCAGAAAATTAGACTGTCAATGAAATAAAATTCTAACTAAGTGATCCATACACAAATGAGTGACCTTTTTGCTTATATAAGCCAATAAAATTAATCCGGAACTTGATTGAAATAAATATCTGAATGGGGATAAAACCGGAACAAAGGTTTGAAATCAATTCGTTAAGGAATTGCCTTTCTCGCCCAATTATAGAAGGTAATTGCATGAGCAAAATCTCCTTGTCTCATTTTTGTCTTCAGATTTGAATTGGAATAGACGTTAAATATATATCATGAAAGGAAATCAATGAAATTTTAAAGTTTTAACAAAATTATCATGCATTGATGTCATTATCACATGATAGGAAACCGATCACTGGTCTAAAATATACTTAAAAATATATTACATAATATTGTTTCCTGACATCTACTAATACAAACTATACCTTTCACAAATCTGTTTCAGTTGTTCAATTCATAATAAATATGAAAAAATGTTTAATTATGTGAAATAGTTACTGAAATTAGCATGAACACATTTCTAAACTTATCGTACACTTCTCGCCTACATCTTGTTATAGGATATATGGTTCACATAATTCATTTCCCTTTTTTATTTATTTTGTTACAGTTCAGTTGTCTCCTGAGATGCACTCTACAACCATTATTTTAATATTTCAATGTTACATTATTTTTTAAATTTAATATTATATATAAATTACATTACTTCATTTATTTTTTTAAATATTATCATATTTGCCAAATATCAAAGTAATCTATTAGTTTCATGAGAATGTATGCATGTATGTATTCGCATGATTCAAACTTAGTTTTAATTAAATATGATGATATTCAATTATTTTCATGATATGCTAAGATCAATAACATATTAGATGAAATAATTTATTTTTACATATCATCTTGTTCACATGCTCTTCTTAGTTTTATATACAAATTTATTTGTAGCAACATATACATCCTTACTTGAAACCTGTATTACATTTATAATATACAGTTATGATTTCATCTCACACTGATGTTTACGACTTAATACGGTTTTAAATATTTTATTTCACCTTATGTTTATTTTCTTTATTATTGTATCGATGTCTCTTCAGCTTGGAGAAGATGATTAGTGGGCTTGTTTTCAAAAAGAACTAAAGTTTCAGAGATAAAAATGTATCTAAGAAAGAGTACACTACATTGTAGAGACATGGGTAAAAGATTTATCATTTCAATTTCAAAATGATATTTAATGGAAAAGTAAAATTGGCTCTTTTACTTGATAAAATTGAAACCTTGGTAAATGTTGAGAATAAAGAATATTAGTTTGAATGGGAAGAGAGGTAATTTTCAAATTATATAAATTATTCAATTCTACCTATTATTAGATTATTCAATTCTACCTATTATTAGTGATCTAATTTATATTTATATGGAAGACTAAAATTGTAGTGATGAAACTAAAAATGCCACCCATGTAGGTTTTAAAGTTAGGACTGATTTTGATGTGCGATCTAATTTATATTTATATGGAAGACTAAAATTGTAGTGATGAAACTAAAAATGCCACCCATGTAGGTTTTAAAGTTAGGACTGATTTTGATGTGCACTGTCATTCTCAAACACAAGTTTTCGAAAGAAAAAAAAATGAAAAATAGCCCAAGTTTGTATTCCTCATGTCATTGAAGGACATAAAATTTATGAATATATGACATGAAGCCATAAAATTTATGAATATATGTTGGGACCTTAAGTTTGATGTAATGCTTGAAAATGTGGTAAATTTATGTTTTAAATGTTTAAACTATTATAACTCAAAAAATTCATAGTTTGGTCAATTAGAAAATTGGTTTCCTATGAAATTGGAATCCCTTTGTGATGTAGAAAAAATATGTCAATTTTTTGGAGGCCATAACATTTGACCCATAGTTTCATTTGAGTTCTTCTACACACTAAAACAACCATATTGAAAATTTCATTGTTGTCTCTAAGTAGTTATACATGTCTAAAAATGTTTTCAATATTTTTTTAAGGCCATACATGATTATCTGAGGATCCAAAATTGTGATTTAATTATTTTTTCAAATTTTTATTTTTATTTTTATAAATTGTGTATTTTTAGGACTGGACGTTAACTTCAATTAAATTTCATCCCATAGTTTAATTATAGTATGTAGGATAATTCGAGATATTTTTAGAGCTATGCATGCTTGTATGCAAATTGACTATAAATAGCAACTTTTAGAAATAGACATTTTTTGTTTTATTTTTATTTTTTATTTCACATGTAAACTCTAATTTTTAGGTTTAGGATTATTTAAACATGGTGCAAGATTTTAAGTATTTTAAGGAATTCAATTCAAGTTATTATTCAGAATCTTGGCTTATTGTTATTTTTTTGTCTTGATAGTTTTTGGGTTAATTATCTAGTATCAAAGCAATTTTAAATCTTGGAGGAGTAAGAGATGGTGAGAGGATGAGGAGGTATTACATAGATGAACTAAACTATACAAGAGTTGCATAGGAAAGTTCAATAATTAACAATGATTATCACTAATCAGGCAAGAATAAAATGTGGTGATGAAACCGAGGGAGACATAGATCATGATAAAAAAATTCAGCAAGAAGAAGAAGAAGAACAAGAGCAACCACCATTGATAGAAGTGAGGATGGTTCAAGATTTATAAGAAATAAATGAAGGAATCAAAGTTGATGTTTCAGATTATGGAGGCACTTTAAAACTAGAAGAGTTGATAGTTTGGATTAATAGCATAGAGAAGTTCTTTGAGTGAAAGACTATGAAAGAAAACAACAAGGTAAAGATTGCATGCAAGAAATCCAAAGGTCATGCAAAGATTTGGTGGGATCAATTGCAGAAAGAGAGACAAAGAAAAGGGAAAAAGAAGATTAATTCATGAAAAAAGATGGAGAAGAAGCTGAGGGAGAAATTTCTTCCTATAGATTATGCACAAACCCTATACAGAAAATTCTAAAATTTGAAGCAAAAAGATCATAGTATACAAGAGTATGTAGATGAATTTTATAAGCTTTTCATACAAGTGAAACATGATTAAATAGAAGATTAGATGGATACAAAGTATGTAAATGGTTTGAAATTTTCTATTCAAGATGAATTAAGCATGCATAGAGTACTTAACATAGAGGAGGCTTATCAATTAGCTTTGAACATAGAAGGAAAACAAAATAGATAAAATTTCATAAGGATATCTCCTGGTCCAAGAAGAGGTGGCTCCCCTCCAAATATAAGATGTGGTGGGTTTAATACCACCAGAGGTGGATTTAATGCCTCCAAAAGTGAATCATCACATGGTGCAGAAAGGCAAGATGACAATAGATAAGGGTTTCAATGCCAACAAAGAGGAATAAGATTTCAAAGAGGATGAGGTTATGGTGGTGCTAGAGGATGGTTTTTGAATTAACATAGATCATATGTCTATTATATATGTGGAGAAGAAGGGCATGAAGCATTTGAGTGTCCACACTATCAAGATCAAGAGAAGAGGCAAGATCACCCAAGAGTAAATTTAGTCGAGGTTAAAATAAAAGAGCAAAATATTGAAGTTGCACCAGTAGATGTTGGAGAGAATCTTATGATGATAAGAACCATGATCGCTCTAAGGAAGGAACAAGTGCTGAATAAAGAAGGTGTTGATGCATGGTTGTGATCAAATATTTTTCAAAGAAGATGTACTTTTGGTGGAAAGTTATGCAAAGCAATTATAGATAGTGGTAGTTGTGAAAATATGATTTTTAAAGAAATAATAGATAAATTAAATATGCAATGTAAAAAACATCCTAATCTTTATTGGATTTCATGGTTTAAGAAAGGGCATGAGGTCACAATAGATAAAAGGTGCTTAATCAAATTTTCTATAGAAAAAACTTATAATGATGAGATATGGTGTGATTTTATTCCAATAGATGCATACCATTTCTTATTGGGGAGACCATGGCAATTTGATAGAAAAATAATTCATGATGGAGGAAAGAACACATACACTTTTAGGAAAGGTGGTACAAAGGTAGTTTTGTTATCTCTTAAAGAGGAAGAGAAGACATAAAACATGTTTTCTACTAAATAATGTATTTAAGATATGAAGGTGGAAGGTTGTTGTTATGTATTAGTAGCAAATAATAAAGAAATGAAGATGGTGCAAGTACTAATAAAAGCATCAAGAATGTTAACAGAATATACAGATGTTACACTTGATGAGTTACCAGATGGTTTACCACCAAAGAAAGATATTCAACATCACATTGATTTGATTTTAGGATTAACTCTACCCAATTAAGTAGATTATAGAGTGAATCCATTAAAATAGGAAAAATTAAATAAATAGGTTACTGAATTGCTAAAAAAGGTGATAAGGGGGAGTATGATTCCATGTGCAACACCAACATTGCTAACTCTAAATAAATATGGAGAATGGAAAATGTGTGTGGATAGTAGAGTAATTAAAAAAAATACATTTAAATATAAGTTTTATATACCTCATCTAGATGATATGATGGATGTGCTTGTAGGAGCAAAATATTTTACCAATATTGATATAAGGAGTGGTTATTATCATATTTGAATTTGTGAAGGAGATGAGTGGAAAAATACATTCAAGACTAGGGATGGCTTATATGAGTGGATGGTGATGTCATTTAGATTATTTAATATACCTATCACATTTATGAGGGTGATAAATACAATGCTACGAGAATATATTGGTAAGTTTTTAGTTAATTATTTTGATGATATTTTGATATTTAGTAAGACTAAATAAGAACACTTATAGCATTTGATAATGGTAATAGATTTGTTAAGAAATGAGAAGTTCTATGTAAATTTGAATAAGTGTAGGTTTATGCAGAAGAATTTGGTATTTTTAGAAATTATAGTTTTAGTAGACAGTGTGAAAATGGATGAAGAGAAGATAAAGGAAATTATTAAGTGGCCTATTCCAAGAATCATTATAGAGGTAAGTAGTTTCCATGGTTTAGCAACCTTTTAAAAAATAATTATTAAAACTTTTGGTAGTATTGTGGCACCAATAACAGATTGCATGATAGGGAATGAATTTGCCTGTACTAGAGCAACCATAGAAAGCTTTGAATTTTTGAAGAATAAGATTATAGAAAGACCAATTTTAGTATTATTAAATTTTGACAAAGTGTTTAAGGTTGATTGTGATGCTTCAATTGTGGGAATTGGTGTTGTGCTGAGTTAAGAAGGAAAGTCAATAGCATATTTTATTGAAAAATTGAATGAGGTACGAACAAAGTATTCTAATTATGATGTTGAAATTTATGCAATTGTACAATAATTATGATATTAGAGGCATTACCTAGTGCTTAAGGAGTTTATCGTATTTACTAATCATGAGGCTTTGAAGTATGTGAATACACAAAAGAAGATGAATAATAGGCATGCAAAGTGGGATTTTTCTTGTAAGGGTATACTTTTGTTTTGAAAAATGAATAAGGAAAATAGAATTAGGTAGATTATGCATTGAATATGTGGATATTGTTATTAACTACCATGCTAAGTGAAGTAGTTAGATTTGAAGCTATTAAATAATTATATGATACCAATCCATATTTTGGTAAGATAGTTGAGCAGTGTCAAAATCTACTATCATGTGGGATAGATGCTAATCATGATGAGTATCTTATGCAAGAAGGTTATCTCTTGAAATTAAAATAATTATGTATTCTAGTTGGGTCTCTATGAGACAATATAATAAGAGAATTACATAGTGGTGGTTTAGCTAGACATTTTGGTAATATAAAGATAATAGCTTTGGTGGAGGAAAAGTATTTTTGGCAAAATATGAAGAGAGATTTGATAAGGTATGTTTCAAGGTGTATAATATGTTAGGTGGTTAAAGGATATGTACAAAATACTAGACTATACATATCATTACTAGTTCCAAGAGGACCATGGATAGGTTTGAGTATGGATTTTGTGTTGGGATTACCAAACACACAGAGAGGTAATGATTTAATTTCTATTATTATATACATATTTTATAGAATAGTTCATTTCATTTCATGTAAAAAAACCAATGATGCCACTAGAGTTGTAAAATTATTTTTTAAGGATATTGTGAGATTGCATGGTGTTCCAAAAACTATTACTTCAGATAGGGATATAAAATTTATAAGTCATTTTTGGAGGACTTTGTGGAAGAAGATGGATACTAAGGTATAATTTATTAGTACATATCACCTACAAACCGATGGATAGATAAAACTTGTGAATAGGAGTTTGGGAAAAAATTTGAGATGCATAATGGGAGAGAAGCCCAAGCAATGGGACATGGCTTTACCACAAGCTAAGTTTGCATATAATAGTTAAGTGAATAGATCAATAGGAAAATCACTATTTTAGATTGTTTATGTGATAAATCCTATGGGTATTTTAGATTTTGTATAATTACTAATTGTAAATAGAATTAGTGATGATGCAGAAGCATTTACAAAGTATACACAGTAGTTGCAAGGAGTAAGAAGAAACTTGAAAGAAAATAATAAGAAATATAAAATAATAGTAGATGTCATAAGAAGGTCCAAGGTATTTGAATAAGAATATTTTTTAATAGTTTAATTGAGGAAATAAATATTTACAAAAGACATTACAATAAGTTGAAGTACAAAAAAATTGGGTCATGCAGAATTGTGAAGTGAGTTTACCACAAAATTTTGATATATCTCTAGTATTTAATATTTTATATTTATGTGAGTTCCATGGAGAAGATGGTAAATATGATGAAGATGAAGGAGTAAATTGGGAGTTGTAGGTTCCAAAGAAGAAAGAAAAAATACTGTAGGTTTTGGATAAGAAGAAAGTAAACACAAGGCAAGGGAACTATAACAGGTATTTGGTGCAATGAGAAGGATTACAAAAAGAATACAAAACTTGGATTACAGAATGGTAGATGAAGAATACTAACAAGGAAAAAAGGTATCAGTAAAATTAGGGCAATAACTTTCAACCAGAGGAGACTGATGTAGAAAAAATAGGTCAACCTTTTGAAGGCCATAACTTTTGCCCCGTAGCTCCATTTGAGCTCTTCCACATATCAAAATGACTGCATTGAAAATTTTGTTACTATACTTAAGATTTATAACTACCTAGGAATGTTTTCAATGTTTTTTGGAGGCCATAGGTGATCATTTGAGGGTCTAAAATTATGATTTAATTATTTTTTCAAGTTTTTTCTACTTTTAGAAATTATATATTTTTAGGACCAGACATTAACTTCAATTAAATTTTGTTCCATACTCTAATTATAGTGTTTGGGATGTTTTGAGAGATTTTTAGAGATGAGTATGCTTGCATGCAAACTTACTATAAATAACAGCTCCTAAAAATAAGCATTTTTTTATTTTAGTCTTTTTTTTTCAAATTTTGCATGTAAACTCTAATTTAAAAGTTAAGGATTATTTAAGTATGGTGTATATTTGTAAATATTTCAAGGCATTCAATATTAATTCAATTTAAGTTATTATTTATAATCTTGGCCTACTACTATTTTTTTGTCTTGATAGTTTTGGGGTTCATTATCCTGATGGTTATATGGTGTTTTTAATTAGATGGTCCATACCTAAACAAGGTGATGAACATAATTAAATATTTATAAAAAATTCAATCAAATTGATCCATTTGTGATCATCTATGATAAAATATGTTGCAGAGGAAAAAATTAAAAATATACTTGAAGGAGATATGGTAAATTTTAAAGGATTGAATGTCAATACATCTAGTGAATATATAATGATTATTCATATTTCTTTTAAAATTATGTTTCATATCTAATGGATCTCGCATACAATGTCCTACTAGTAAATTGGCTAACATAGACAATTCTACTGTGGATATCAGTTTCAAAGAAGTTCTATAAGAGGCTAAGATCAACATATGTGATGAATTTAAATAGTTAAAACCCTTATTTATGTATCCATTTTATTTTTATTACACAAATTACAATCATTCCAAAAAAGTAATTAAAAGACCCTGTAATTCTCAAAAACTTAAAAAATTAAATGCCAATCAACCTACTTATTCATATTGAAAAGATGAAGATGATAAAAAATTATAATTTTTTTGGTTAAAGTAAAAAATGTGGAATAATATTGCTTCAAATCAAATTATCTCAAAAAAATTCTTCATTTTGGATTTCTATGGTGCAAAACTAGAACCCTGAATGAATAAGGCAAAAATAAATTTGTGTTAGATGCATTAACAACAAATGCCATATTTATTATGGGTGAGAAATATATGGAGGTACATATAATAAAATTTTATGGTACAGATGTCTTTCAAAATTCATTATAAAAATATTATGGATACCAAAGAGCACCTTCTCCATTCATAGATTTGATTAGATAAATGGTGACAAGCATGCAGTAAATGGTAAGTTTCTGAAAGATAAAAAAGTTCAAATAGCACCAAAATAGTCACTTTCATATCAATAATCATGGAGATAAATTTATATATTTTTCCATATTTTAATCATTTTATAAGATAGGATGGAATCAAATTTATTTAAAATCCACTTGTTGCATTGTATACCCATAATTTAATACAAAATAAGTGTAATAAGGAGCTCAATTATTTAACCTTCCTATTGTGTTATAACCAAGCTTCAATAAGATAATGAACAAAAAATTTAACATGTTTTGAATACAAATAAAATATTATTCTCCAAATGTAATGAGTTTAAAATATGTAAAACAAAATTAAACACACCACATGCCCAAAAACACTCTCAAAATATAAAGAGAAACAAAAATAACATAATGAATACATTCAAATCTATCATTCATATTACTATTTCCATAAATTATAATAAGAGTAACAAGATCAAGTATTATTGATAATTGTGCATGATAACATGGACAAAATAAAACCTTCCATACCAAGGATGTGCAAGAAATCAAATTCAATAATTAATGTTATGAACCTCAAAATTACTTTAACTATTACGCTAACACATGAACACAAGACCATGGGTTTTTTCCATTTTAGCCTACCATTTTTTGAATGTGGATTAAACTACACAATCACATAATTTATTTTGTGTCTTAAGGAGCTTAATGATTATTATATAGAATTATTGGATCATCAAAACATATATTACATTCCTAATGTTAATATGATTTATGGATAGCAGTAGGTGACCCACTAAATACATTTCAAACTTTATTACTAAGAAATGTCTTGTAACTATATAAAATAGGTAGACTTTAATGACCCATTTGAAAAATTTAAACTTTACATATAGAGTCTCCAATATTTATTACATAATTATTAGCTTATCCATTCTTCTCATAGGATTATAATTTTATCAATCATATGATGATACAAATTTAAGCATCTACGAGTCTAATGAAGTCCCAATGTTAATTTAAACATAATGCATGAACCATATTTCCAAACTAAAACATGATCAAGGATTAAGGATCATAATCCAAGGTATAAAGTGTAGACATGTTACAACATGCACCACTAGCCTTGTGATCGGTTAACTAATCATACATAATAAATAGTGTTGAGCACCTCAAGATATTATACATCTATTTTGATTTGGTTTTTTATGTTCCGATTGCTTTTCACTAAATCGATCTAATAGTTATTTAACATAATAAACCTTAACATGGGATTTGTAATATTTAACCATTCTATTTTTCCAAAATTGACTAATGGATCAAATATAAAAATAACTAAACATAGTTTTAACATTTCATCTACTAAGTCTCTCAATCTATGATGGTAATTGATCAAAATATTAACCCTTTACATATATTTAACAATTTATGATGGTAATTGATCTAAAAATTAACCCTTTTAATATATTTAAGGGAAGGTATATTTCAATTATATTATAAAATAATGATCATAAAATAATAATGGTGATTTGAGAAAAATATAATAAAATAATGTTTACAAATTCTATATCAATATGTCAGAAGTTTATAAATTGACTTTTTTATATTTAACCTAACCTAACACAAGGCTCTTACGAAACAATGCCATACATAATCTATTGCACATTATACTTAGTATAAATCCTTTAAAATATTGATTTAGTATTATTAATGAATCAATATTTTTGATTTAGACTTTAATTTTATTATTATTATTTTAAAAATTTAATAATAATAAAATTCATAATATATTTTAATGATAAATGATAAATGATTTTCATAAGTTAAGAATATAAAATATGAAATGACAAATATAAATCATGCATTGATGTTTGGCAATGCATTTTTAGGATTCTCTACTCACGCATGCTTCTACTCTAAAATAGGAAATATATAAGTTGACAAAAAATTTTGCATTGCATCTTATCTCCTTGCTTGATAAATAATTAATAATATTCTAATTTAAGTGAGAATAGAGTATGGATGTCAATTTAAAAATAAAAAAAGGTTTATTTTCAAATGTGATTGAAAAAAGTTCTCATAGATGTGTATGAAAACTGTGGGTGTATATAGAAGGCACATGTACCATTTTTAAAATGATTTAAGAAATGTGATTCATAGTGAAAAAAAAAATTAAAAATTTAAGTTTGGCTTATACTATATTTTACGTAAAATGACATTACGCCAAATAATATATTTTATTAATAATAGTCAAATTCATAAATGGTATTACAAGACTTATAAATACATTCAACATAACTGGTAAGAGAGATTGAGTAAAGCCAAAGAAATATTATTGATCTCTAAAACTTATTTCCATGGCTTTCCTAATCAAGGTCTTTTGACCAAGGACTTTTGGTCCTCTAATCTAGCCTAAAAATAATAACTTATTTACTCTCATACCAATGAGATAACAAGAAGTTAAACAATACTCAAAAGTACTTTTCTTGCATATTTGATTTTACAATAACTCTATTTAGAACTTAAAAATACCGTTCCTAACAATATGAAGAGTAAAACTATATCAAAATTACATTTCATTTATATTAATTATGATTGGTCTTATACCTATTGGAAGATAATATTAAAATTTAACAAGTTGATCTAGAATTGTAGTTGTAGTTTAACTAGAAGACTTCAATTAATTTATGTTAGTTTTTAAACAACTGTACGTAGTTAGAAGTTTTACTTTGTATTTTATTAAGTTATTCTTGATTGCAAATTTCAATTCCATACATGATTTATAAGATTTGACTCTATTTATTATGTCTTATCTTCAATATTATTAATACGGTGATTATAGTGTGTCATTGATTATCCATTAAGTGATAGTGAATAAAATTTTGAACATGAAACAACTCTCTATGTTTTTCCTTTTATTCATCATGCCTTTTTATTTATTTATGCATGCATTGTATCTCTATTTCATACTACTTTTATCTTTTAAATTAGTATCAGAGCCACTAATAAATTTGAATAAATTATGGTTTTTTATAAGATATTTTTGAAGACCATTTGTGAAGGAAGATCTTTGGCATAGCTTAGTTTACTTTTTGTTGAAGAAAGTTTTTCAAAAAGAATGGTGAGTATGATCAACATCAATCTTACCCAACCTCATATTTTGTAATTTAAGGGAAAGAAATATGATTATTGGATCATCAATATGAAGGCTTAATTATATTCCCAAGACTTGTGGGACTTTATGGAGGATGGTTTCTTATAACCCACAGATCAAGTAGTGTTAAATTCCCTAACACAAACACAAAGGGATATTCTTAAGGATAATTGGAATAAGGATGCGAATGAGTTATTTTTTTTCTAGCAAGTAATTGAATATTTCATCATCCAGTGAGTTATAAAACCATCAAAATCCAATAAAACATGAGATAATTTACAAAAATCATATCAAGGAAGCAACAAAGTGAAACTAGTAAGATTAAAAATGCTTCAAAGAAATTTTTAAAATATTCAAATGACAAACTATGAATCCATAGATGAATTCTTTACTCATTCAGTTAACATAATGAATCAAATAAATACCCATGAAGAGATGTTAGATGATCTTAAATTTTTTAAAAATATTTTAATTAGTCTTCTTGTCATATTTGATCTAAATTTTATATTTACTAAGGAATCAAAATAGTTGTCTAAAATTTAAATTGATGAGCTTATGGGGTCTTCACAATCTCATTAGCAAAGGATGAATAGATCAACCCAATGAATAGATCAACCCACCCTTAAGGAAAATGTATTTAAAGCCAGTAGTAGAAGATGCACAATAGGGGAAGAACTTGTAATAGAATAGTATTTGCATGAGGCAAGAATAACAACCACAATGGAGGAGGTAAATAGGGAAAATATTACTAAGAGAAATTAAATTCAAACTTATTTGTAATTAGAGGAGGTAGAGCCGATATCCATAATCATAATCATTATTCCCACACACAAGATCAAAGGTATGATAAATATAAAATTAAATGTCATTACTATAATAAATTTGGACAATGTGCAAAGGAATGTAGAAAGAATCACTTTAACATGAATAGGAATAATGTAAAATTTTAAAGATAAAATTAGTCTATAAATTAATATGTTCATTACCTATAATGTTGCATAAGAAATTTCAAAGAAGTGTGGTTTTTAGATAGTGGTTGCATTAATCACATGAGTGAGATCAAGGACATCATTGTAAACATAGATGAATCTATGCAATCAAAGTGAAATTGGGAGATGAAAAAAAGTAGCTATAATGGGTAAAGGGAGTATAAATATTCAAATCAAGAAAGAAGTGGGAAAACACATTCTAGATGTATATTATGTTGCTAATCATAAACATAATCTAATGATCACTAGGTAGGTTGTACAAAAGGGATTTAAAGTTTGTTTTGAGAATGAGCATGTGTGATTCTATATAGAAATGAAACATTGATTGCAAAGGTCCAAATGGCACAAAATAAGATGTTTCCCTTAAGTTTGAAAAGTGATTTATCTATAGCATTTAAACTTGTCATAAAATATTAGTCATGGTTATGGGATTTTATGGTTGGCCATCTAAGTTTTAGTGGCTTAATTGTTTTTGGATATAAAGAACATGGTGAATGGATTTCCTTTGATTTATCAGCAAAAAATATTTTTTGTAGGTTGTATTCTTAGAAAACAACACAAAGAATAATTTCCAATTGGAAAGTCATATAGAGCACAAACTCCACTAGAGATTGTGCATTCATATTTATGTTAGCATATGCAAACATATTCAATTGGAATAAATTTTTAATTTATGTATTTTATAGATGATTATACTAGAAAAACTTGGGTATATGTTTTGAAACACAAATCAAAAGATTTTAGAATCTTTAAGTAGTTTAAAGCTTTGGTTGAGAAGCAAAGTTGACAATACATAAAACTATTGAGAATAGAAAAAAGTGGTGAATATGTGTGCAATGATTTTCTAATTTTTTTCAAAATATATGGGATCAAAAAAAAATTCATTACCAGATACCATAACAAAATGTCATTGTAAAAAGGAATCATGAATATGCAAAGAAATATGATGAAGGATAAACATTTGCCAAATGAGTATTGAGCTAAATTTTTAGCATGGATAATGTATATTTTGAATTGTTCCCCCATAATCAGAATAAAATAATATGAAGCAAAATAATCATGGAGTAATAATAACACATTTTTTCTCATTTAAGAGTGTTTAGGTGTGTTAGATATGACTGTTCCTAATGAAAAGAGGAAGCAGTTAGATGACAATAAAGAACAATGTGTTTTTTCAAGATACAATGAGTAGTCAAAATATTAATAGTTATACAATCCCATCACAAAGAAGATTGTAATCAACAAAGATTTCAAGTTCATTGAAGATGAAGAATGGATTTTGAATCAAAATATACAACAACAATTACAACATGAGATTAGAGAGTTTAGTGAAAGTTCTTGTATGTCAAGTACCCAATAAAGTAATAGTCAACAAGGTCATACTCCAATGTTACCACCATACAATATTTTTGGTTCACATATAGAAAATTTACCAACAACATCTAGATATCACTCCAATGATAGTTTAGGATCAAATGAAACTCCAAAGAAGACAAGCAGCTTGATGAGATATATGTGGTAACTCAAAGTAGTCAGCATGATAATTTGATTTCATATGTTGAATTATTTTATGTTGTTGATCATGTATTATTTGAAGAAGAAATTGAGAATGAGAATTAGAAAAAATATAGGGATGATGAAATTGAGGCAATAGATAAAAATCACACATGTAATTTAGTTAATCTTCTAAAAGGAAAATATGCAGTTGATGTAATGTGAGTCTATACTAAAAAGTTTAATGTTGATGGAAATATTATGAAGCATTAAGCAAGGTTAGTTACAAAGGTATTTTCATAATATCTTAGGCTTGATTATAATGAGATCTTTTCTCTAGTAGTTAGACTAGATATAATCAGATTTGTGTTAGCAATAACAAGTTGATATAAATGGAAAACTTATTAAATGGATGTGAAATCATGTTTTCTAAATGAGATATTTGAGGAATAAGAATATATGCAAAAACCAATAGCTTATTATATTATGGGTCATTAACCTGAAGTTTACATATTAAAGAAATCTTTGTACAGTGTCAAGTAATCTCCAAGAGCTTAGTACCCTCGTATTGACTCAGATTTATTAAATGATGGATTTATTAAATGCAATAATGAGCATTTAATCTTGTGCTATCAAAAATCTATAGTGAGCATTTAATCAGATCTTAGATCTAATGGTGACATATAATCTGACTAGATAATGATCTAATATAATGTGGAATGTTATCAGTAGTGATCTAATGGTGCATGAAGTCAATATGTCAAAGGTTTCTTAGAAGTCACATGATAGAGACATGTGTCTCAATCTTGTTAAGTTGACAGAATATCAATGGCACATGATTGTTAGTATAGATGGAGATTGATGGAGTAAATTGAGTTAAATAGTCAATGTGTGTAGAAGGAATGTAGAACTACCAAGTGGCATAATCATGGAATTAAGGACCTTAGATCAATGGTGAGTATTATAAGGTAAAGACTAAGATACTCTCAAGGAGATAAATGAAGCACATTTGTTTAACATTTTTAGGGAGTACGAGATGAGGTCAAATTATCTGATGTTTAACATTAACACAGTGATTATTGGAATTTGAATATTTAAATTTTTAAAGGAAAACCAGTTATGGGTTTTTGAGCTGTAATGTTTGATATATGTAGAATTTGAAATTGGTGTAAAATTAAAAGTTGAAGAGGAATTCAAGATGCATCTAGAAAAGTTTAGTAGAAGGTCTGAATGATTGTAAAAATATAGATATGGAGCTTCAAAGTTAATTGTATGTTTGTTCATGGTGGTTGTTGTAAAAAATTATGTTTAAATAATTTGAGCTTTAGCAGAAGAGTGTTTTGGTAGGAGTTTTCATTTGAAGATGTCTTAGATGTCATATGGAGTGGACCCAAGTATTTAAAGTAATCTTGTGTTCTTTTTTTTCTTAATGAAGTGCTAAAATGGTAATAGGTCTCCATGAGACACATAAAGGCTACTAAGGCCTAATTGAAAGGTGTAGCTACTTAAGTGTGAGCCGTAGATGTTATGACTGACCTGTGAGGATGGTATTGAGCTATGTGTTAGCATGATAGATATTTTAAGGGTTTAGACAAGTATTATGGCTGACCTAGATGTTGATATTCATAAAGAATCTATAAAATATGAAGACCAAGGTAATGGTTTCTAGGCTTGTGTGTGAATGTGTTGAGAGAAAAAGATAGAGATAAAGGAAAGAGATCATAGACAGTGTGCTTAGTGGATGGACTAAAGTATACAATAGATTAAGGATGATTGAATAATCCTAGAGTGATCTAAAGGGGTGTTTCAATGCATTATTTGTATGAGAAAGTTTGAGTGTGTGTGATGAGTTGACAGAGAGGTGTTAAATATTTTTTCTCCAATCAGATTGATCTATAATCATATTTTTAGAGTTTTTTATTTCATAAGGTGTTGTGTGGGTACTCAACATCTAGAATAAGTCAGTGCTTGTTCATACTTAAGGGTGGGTGCTCTTTGTGAATTAGGTGCTTCACTAAAAGGTCTCGTGTTTGTGATTATATTATAAGACAATTAGTCCATGTATTTTCAGGGTTGAGAGTGGGTTTTATTCCCCAAGAGGATTTCCCACATAGATCTTGTGTTATATGTGTGATCTTGCATCATCTTTCTTATTCATTGTTATGAACATATTTTATGTTTTTTGAATGCTTATGATCATTGATTAATATTTTGAAAGGTTTAAAATTGAAGTTTGAAATATATTACATCATTGATTTATCCCCCCCCCGCCATTAATGATTTTACCTCCAATAGAGACAAGAAAGCACAACAAAACACTGATAAAAAATCAAATAAACACACATTAACAAAAACCATGTTACTGTGGTTCAAAAATAATTGTTCGGGCATGTGTAGTGGAGGAATTATTTGATACAATAGAGTAACAAAAACAAGGACAAAAATTTGGTTCTAAGAGATAGGGAAATAAAACAAAATAAATGGGGGAAGAGAAGAAAGGGAAAGGGATGGTCGATGTGACTCTAGATGTTCATGATAAGTGGACAATGCCTACATAATTCCATGGATGCATGGTCCAATATGAACTTTAGGCCAAATGTAATTATCTCAAAAAATGAAATAGAAGAAAAAGGTGATGACCATAAAATATGATTAATGTTGTTGAAGAAATGGTAAGATAAGCTCATAAAATGGTGAGAGTGTACAAATGGGAAGTTCTTACAAAAAGGCAAGTGCATGGGATAATTACTTGTAAAATGGTAAAATTTTGGGCATAAAAATGTAAAAAAGCATAAGACAGTGTTTTTTTCTTTTTATAGATTGTTTTCTAATGCTTTTGGTGTTTTTTGGGATAAAATATGTACAAAGGGAACTAACTAATTAAGGGCATGCTCATCTAAGAATAGAAGTTCCAATAGAAACTAAGCTTTATTAAATAAAACATGCTCACAAATTAGTGAGAATGAGCTCTTGATAAGGCAATAATGCCTACACAATAGTATTAAAATAATATAATAATATGCAGCACATTATAGAATCTAAAGAACCATAAAGTAGGCATAAATCGTGCAATATGGTATCCATGTTTACTTATCTATAAAAGAAGCTAAAAAATAATATCTATGTTGATTTGATTTATATAATTGGCATTGATTGTGTCTATAATGCCTATGAGTCATAATCAAGCTCATAATTGGTTATGGGATAAAAGTGTTTAGGTTAAAACAACCCAAGACATGAAAAGAATTTAATTCTCGAAGAGAGCAGTCCAAAATGAATATGCTCCAAAAGAGGATGGTCTAGTGTGGGATAAAATGTGTTCATAGTGCCAATAGTCCAAAGCTTTCACTATCTAGATCATGAAAATAATATGGTTCTTGAAAGAATGGTCCAGTGTAGGTTAAAAGAATATGGTCCATGAGAGGATAGTCTTGGATATAGTGGTAGGATAAAATACTTCAGCACAAGTTTCCCCCAAGTAAGGGGTCTTGTAGACAATTTTTTGAATTTTTCAAGCATATAACCTCTTAATTTGCACATTATTCAAGGGATCTAGAAGTTATTCACCATTTAGAATAGCTAGTCAGCATGCCCTTGATCCATAGTTTATCATGATAACATAAGGTCCCAACCAATTAGGTTAGAACTTACCTTTTTTCCTACATTCAGCATTTATGTTCTTTTGATTCTATTTCAAAACAAAATCACCAATCTCAAACTCCCAAGGGAGAAAGCGCTTGTTTTATATTCTCCACAATTTGTTCTGATAAGATTGTAAGGTTTTTAGGGTAGTCAAATGCTTACCATCAAGAAGTTCTAGTTCTTTCAACTTTGAGATTCTATATTCTTCATCATCTTCAATATTTTCCAAAGATACTAGTAATGAAGGCAACTCGATCTCAATCAGGATAATAGCTTCTCTATCATAAATGAGGGAGTATGGAGTGGATCCTTTAGGGGTTTGATGACTAGTTTGATAAGTTGAAAAGGAAAGAAATATTTTTAAGTGTCAATTATGGCCAACATCATTAACAACCTTATTTAAAATGAATATAATGGTTTTGTTTGATGCATTAGTTTTTCTATTGATTTGTGGGTTATATGGTGTAGATTTCTCCTGCTTGATTTTAAATTTTACAAAAAAGTCTTTTAAATATCTATTTACAAAAGATCTACCATTATCAGATATAATGTGTGTTGGGATGCCATATTGACAGATGATATGGT
The DNA here is from genome assembly GCA_037957365.1 of Torreya grandis. NCBI lineage: Eukaryota > Viridiplantae > Streptophyta > Pinopsida > Cupressales > Taxaceae > Torreya > Torreya grandis. The sequence continues at coordinate 21,188 of JARHVA010009170.1, forward strand.
AATGAATGGATTTGGTTATCTACTTCTCAATAACTTAAGTGAGATGAATAGTCTCAATCCATTTAGTAAAGTACCCAGCAACAATTAAAATATGATTTATTTTCTTTGTGAGATTGAGGCCCCAAGTAGAGAATGACCATGGTGTTGTGATTAGTTATAGTAGTAAGGAAGGTTCATGTATAAAATTTTCATGTTTTTGAAAAGGAAATGACTTCCTCACATAATTACAAACATATATATCCATTTTTTACCAATAATATCCCATTCTAATGATCTTTTTAGCTAAAACTACCTATTGGTGTGGGCCCCACACATTCCTTCATGAACCTCCTTTAGCGCTAGATTGGATTCTCCTAAAGATAAATAATGAAATAGCATTCCATCATAGCCTTTGCAATAAAGCATGTTTATAAGGAGGGTATAATATGGTAGATAGTGAAGGCATAGTTTTTGTCAATTATTGGATCAGTCAGGTGGATAAACATAATCATGGAAATAATTATGATAGTCTTGATACCAAGGTAGTTTAGCTAAGGGATTGGGACTAGAAATGATGCATACCCTTTCAAAATTTGGCATAAACTGTGTAAGATGTAGAATATTTTTAATCAAAAACTGATACACTTTAGTCGCACAATCAATCTGTATCATTGACCCAATTGTCTCCATTGTATCCATAGATATATTTTTGGGCCTTAGTACTTATTCAAACTATAGAGATTTAAAATGAAATTTGAAATTATCTATGAATTTCTTGTAGGGAACAAAATTGTCATGTCTAGTTTGATATTGATTAGTGGTTTGACTGATGATTAATTGGGAATCACCATAGACCATTAAATACTGAATATCCCACTGTATGACAAGATGAAGTCCTATAATAAGTGCTTCATACTCAGTCATATTATTGGTACAATTAAAATTAATGTGGAATGATTTGGGAGTCAAATCCCTTTGACATGTAATCAATAATATGTTGAATCTAGATCCACAAGAAATGAAGCAACCATCAAATATAACTTCTATTATTCATGTTCATGCTGAACTTCTTCCACTATTATGATAGAATCATCTAGAAAGTTGAATCTGATTGGTTGAGTTTCTACAATAAGGCCTTATATAATTTGATCATCAATAACCTGCCCCTTGATAGCTTTCTAATTTTGATACTCAACATCAAACTCACTTAATATCATGACCTATTTGTCCATATTTCCTTTGAGTACTACTTTGGATAATAAAAATTTGAGAGGATCCACCTTAGTGATGAGAATGGTTTTATTATTCATCATGTAATGTCATAACTTTTGGGAAGAAAACACCATAGCTAAACATGCCTTCTTAATAGGAATATAATTATGTTAAGAATCCACCAGTGTGTGGTTTAGATAATAGATTGCATGATCTTTACCTTCATCATCATGTTTGGCTAAAAGTGCCCCCATTGCATGCTCAATTATTGATATGTAAAGAAAAAGTGGTTGTCTAGGTGTTGGTGATTTCAAAACTGGTGGTTTGGCCAAATATGTCTTGAGATTCATAAATTATAAATGAAATTCTTCATCCCATTTAAATGTGACCCTTTTATTCAAGAGATGTGTAAATGGGTGGCACTTATCTTCTAGTTGAGAAATGAAATTGTAGATAGAATGGATCTTACCTTGTAGGCTCTGAGTTGTTTAAGATTTGAAGGTGGAGGCATTTTGACTATAGCCTTAACCTTAGTAGGTTTGACTTCTATCCCTCTTTTTAATACAATGAAACTTAGACATTTACTTGAAGTGATGCCAAAAACACACTTCTTAAGATTCAAGCAAACTTTATATTCATGAAGCTTCTCAAAGATTCTATGTTATATCATGTCATAGAAGATGATATTCATAACATGTTGACATGTGGCTTCAGCATTATTCAATCCAAATGGCATGATTTAGTAACCAAAAGTTCCCCACATAGTGGTGAATGCAGTCTTGTGTTGATCTTCTTGGGATATCTTGATCTGATTATATGAAGAAAATTTATCCATGAGGGATAACATCTTGTACCCAATAGTAGATTCAAAAATCATGTTAATGTTGGGTAGGGGAAAATCATCTTTAGTTCATGCTTTGTTGATATCTATGAAATTTGTACAAAGACATATACCCTGTGTTTTTTTACTAACTGAAACTATGTTTGATATCCATTCAAAATAGTTGAGTGATCTAATGGATCCTACTCCTAATAAATTTTCCAATTCAAATTTTACCAAAAGGGAAATTCATGGATGCATCTTTCTCAATTTCTATTTAACTAGCTTGGCATATGGATGAACAATAAGTCAATGCATTACCAAGTGGGGGTCTAATTCTAGCATGTTTGAATATGCCCATGCAAAAATATCAATGAATCCATAAAAATGGATATAATGAGTTCAGGTTTTACTTCAGTAAGGGAAGCTCAAAGATAAATAATTTTGAGATCATCGTATGTTGCCAAGTTCAATTCAACTATGTTCTCTATAAGGACTATAGATCCATCTTCAAGAATAGTAGGAAATGTGTGATCATGATCATCTTATTTTGCTATTATTTCTTGTTGTTCCTCCAAAATCTATGGATAATGTGATGATTCTAAATCGACCATCTCAAGTAATGGCTAAGGATAAAAAATCTCTAGAAAATAAAGAGTGAGATGCTCAAATATTTGTTGTTGTTATGAATAGATGCTTCTACTAGCTATAGAGATAGGACTTGATAGACCTTGAGCATCATTTGGGGATGAGCAAATTTTTTGATCTAATAGTGCCTAAAACAAGTTTTTACTCAAGGGATTGTATTTTTATTTAGTTCTTCCCTCATCAATGAGTGCCTTAAAGAGGTTTTACCCAAAGATCTCAATGTTTTATATTTGTTATGACTAATAAATTTTTTATGCTATCTAAAGTAGGTATAATGATACAATGATAAATCAAAGCCTTATTTTTGATCAACAATGGGAAATCCATCTCGTAGGCCCATATATTATGCAATTGATTCTTCATTATAGAACATATCAATGTGTATGACTAAATGTTTTTAGTCCCAATCAATGATTCTGGGATGGAAAAGGCACAAGGAATAATGAATTGTTAAGGTTGTAATGGCATTTTGATCAAATAAATCAAAGTCAGCAAGATCTTCAAAAAGGTTATAATGGTATGTTATGTCGCTATCAAGAGTTTCATCACTAGTGAATTCAGAAGAATCACTATCAAAAGTCATGAGGTCACCCCTAGGTGGTATAAATGTGAGACCATGATTTAAATTAGGTACTCCAACTGATAAAGGTTTTAGGATTCCTTGGGCTCGTGGGCCAAGGTCTTGTCATGTATGATCAAAATTATACATGATCTAAATAGGGATAGGATATTTTTGATTCCGAAAGGAATTAGCAACATCAAGTCTATGAGGAGCCATTGCAATTAGAGGAAAGATGTCCAAAAATAGTAACATGTGCAAATAGATTTGTAACATAATTTCATGAACTCGACATGGTGTTACTAGAGGGAGAGGGTGTTGAACCTATAATAATGGGTCCAATACTATGAGGAGTATGTGATAGTTCATTGGATTTAGTATTAATATTGGCAATATTAGTTGCATAAATGCATCCCATAGTGTTGTTATAGTCATAAGGCATGTTATTGTAACCTAGGTTGTTAGCATGGGTATTATGATCTTGATTATGATCATATTGATAATGATTTTGAACCTAATTATGGTTTTGATTTTTCCACTAATTATATCCTTGGTTCTAATTATTCTTTAGTGGTTATTATTTATGTCGAGGAAATGGACCTTCATAGATTCCCATATCCTAATTAGTGCCCTGTAGATCTAGTTTGGTCTCAAACTCACCACTCTTAATTATATATTCAATTAGGTGCCATAATTAGACACAATGATAGGCACCATGACCAAAAACATGATGGAAGTCGCACCATTCATTTTCCTTGTACCAATCTAGCTTTGGTTGATCTTGAGGAAATGGCCTTGGTACTCACTATAAAATCAAGATAGATCCTATGAACTTTTACAATATTGTTTCAATAGCTTCTCTAAAATTATTGAAGACTATAAATAAATTTTGAAATGTCCTCCATAAATGTTATCTTTGTAAATTGGGTAGTGGATTAGGGGGAGTTAATTGTACATTTGGGGTCAGGGGGCCTGTACTATTTGTACATGTCTTTCTTTAATCACAACATTTCCAACCATGTTTTTATTCTTTTCAAAACTTTTAGGTTTCTATTGGATAATTATTTGGACTAGTGATTAGGTTTGGTTTGATGTTTTACCCTACACAAAAATCTTGACAAATCCATTATAAATAAGGGCCTTATCAATTTGCACTCCTTTATCTATAATTTCTTTAAATGAATCGATGCAATCAAGCCGTAGATTATGCATGACCTTAAGGTGTAAGTTATATGAAATTATTTCCACCAACTATTTGTCTTTTAAGTTATGTTGAAGCTAACCAGGTAATTATCTCCACCTTTATAGACTTATTGCAAAGCTTTCTCTATCATGTTGTTTAGATTTTCACAAGTTAACAATTGTCAATTCATGTTCAATGTTGTATGAAAAATAGTAGATAAACTTTTTAGATGAGTCATTCTAACCCAAAATTGATCCCTTGGGTAACTTAAGTATCCAATCTAGAGCTTGTCCTACTAAACTTTTTAGAAATAAATGAAGAAAATAAATTTTATTGTAACCAACCTCTTGGCATAATAGAAAGAATGCCTGAATTTGTTCATCAAGGTCACCCTTTCCTTTATATTTTTCAAATTTAGGTGCCTCTAAATGAGATGGAAAGGGGACTTAGAAAATAGATAAATCAAATCGATATAGGCATATCTCATCAAAATTATATTTCTTGATTATATTTCCAATATCTAATTATGAGACAATCTCTTTCATCGAGTTCTATTCTTTCATGTTTGGTGCATTCATGGGTGGAACATAATTTTTTTGGGATGGTATGTGACTCTATTTTGTTTAGGTGTTATGTGATCCTATTATTGTATAGAATTTTTAGGGATGTACACTTTATGATCCATGAATTTGTTTTGGTTCACTCCTTGAGTCGAGTAAGTAAGTCATTGGTTCCTTGGAATGTGCTACCTTAAACTATATATGTTCTATTTATTTTGAGGAGTATGTGGTCTATTTTCCAACATATGTGTTGTTTGAGATGAACTAGCCAAATTATTTTGCATGATTTCTTCAATGTGCACTGAATGTTTTGGTTTTTGGTTTTTCAAAGGAACAAGAGGTTCTTGATGATTGAAAAATGTATGCTGTGTTTAGTGAATCATGTTACAAAACCTCTTGGGATTTAAATTATTGTATTAATACAACTTGATAAAAAATTTAATGTTCTCAACTATATTTTCAATTGGTTAAACCACATTCCCTTATTATTTGAAAGTGTCACTGTGGATTGACATAGCTAATAAAGAGTCTATCAAGTTTATGATAATTTGGTAGGCATATCATTCACTTATCTTTTTAATCTTGTTATCAAGATATTGATCATTTGGTTTTGACTCTATAAATATTTCCTTCTATTTTATAGAAGAAGATAAGTTTGTTTGTGAAATGTTTGTGAATGATTGTTCTTGTTGTAGATCTCCTTATGTAACAAAGGTATGTAATTATTCCATGGGAAAATCTAAGGGTAGCCTAGCACTCGATTCAGTCAACCTTAGGTGTCTTCATCCTTGTCCTCTTGGGGTTGATATTCCAAAAAGTCTTCCTCAGATCCCATATTTGTGAGAATGTCTTCAAATACCACAAAGTTATCTTGACCATCATAATAGTGATCCTCCTCATATCTAGGGCCATAAGAGACCCCACTACAAGTGTACCTTTGAGTTATGTCTTAGAATGTTTGTTATCTATGTTTGACAAGATTTGGAAATTATTTTGCAAACATCTGAACAAGGTAAGTGTTTTTTAACTTTTTTAATCAAATGACAAGGTAACAAAGAGACTATAATAAAAATTAGGTGGTGTTCTACCACATAATTATAAGAATGTGTTCACAAAATTACTCAACCATGGGTAAGGTTGAAATCATATAAATTAGAAGAGGGTATAGTAACACAAAGACCTAATTGTAAATGAGTACACCAAATGTAGGTTTAGAGATACATCAATACTTTAAAAGTTAATTAAACTTCAATGAGTTTACTAGGAAATTATAAGAAATCCCTTTGGATTAGGAAGGTGACAATATGAACCAAGAAACTAAAGATGTTAAAGCATGCAAGAATTCCTAAGTATAAAACTAGAACCAAATAGGCAACACAACACCACCACATGGTAGTAGTAGGTAGAATAAAATATGTTCTAGAACTTAGAGTGTGAGTGATACACTTTATGACCTAAGATCACAATGATAAAATGATGATGAGTCAATAAATGTCCTTCTATCCAAATGGGAAATTAAACCCAAGTTAACTTAAGTCAAGTGAAAATGGTAAAACCAATTAACATGTTAACCTATAACTTAAAAAGGTGTAATTCTAAATTTGAATTATCAATGAAGGACTTAAAGATTTTGAAAATATATTTAGACTTAAATGGACAACATAATTGCATTAATTAGACAATATAAACACAAATGTTTGAGATGAGAATTTAAAAAAGGAAAATATTTGATTTGACTTTGACTAGCATAAGGTCTTCTTTTTCAATAAATGGTCGACAATGTGTTTGGTTATGGCATGTTTGTTTACAAAAATGTTTTGACTCAAATCAAGACCAAGTAAGTAAACACTAAAAATACCAAATATAACTAAGTAAATCATCCTAACCCCTAAACTAACAATGTTATTTTGTATTACTAAAACCCATATTTATACATGCTCTTGGAAGGAATTAAATTGTTAATCAAAAAATAAAAGTGCACGAGTTGGTAGGGTATTTTATACCCCCTTCTCCTAAGAGATTGTACTATGATATGGATCTTTGGGTTACTCACCCTGCATAAACAATACTCCATGACAAGTTGGGTTATCTAAAACTTAAAATTTATAACCATCTAGATGGTCATAACATGGCTAATGATAGAGATACATTCATGTCATTTGGATCCACATTAATCAACTTATTTTGAAAAGGTTTTATCTTTTTCATAACCATTACATCCATCAATTGCTAAATGTAGTACGATGTCTTGATTGATCATATGTTTTGATCTAGATTACCACTAATAGAGTTTACTTAACCACTCAATAAAACATTCCAATGGGTCACCCTCAATTTGTATTAACCCCCCCCCTGCCCCATAGAGAAGGGTTTAAGTCAATACTGGGAGATGAAGCCTTGGGTCAAAGATTCCCTAAAGAACTCATGAAGAGGCAATGACCTCCCCTTCATAATCTAAATTGTATGAAATAAAATGATATAAGTAAAAAATCTTTAGAAGTTGTTTTTAAATCAACCATATGGGCTTTGTGGAGAGCTTAAACAAATTCCTTTTCATGCCTTGGGCAAAGGCACATTCATAATGAAAAGGCACTTTTGGTCGCCTTATTTCCCTATAGGGGATAGAGAGAAGCATACATGCACTCTTCATTTTTCTCAAACAATCTAACAAGCAAATTTGGTTATAGGGAAAACATGTCTTCAATTATTGAGAGGGATGCATGTTAGGATCTAGGAAGCACAATTGATTACTTTTATATAAGCAATTAAACACGGAATTGAACCAGAATGATTAAGTAACTAGAAACTTGAAACAGCAAAGAATATGAGAAACAATACTATCTGTATTAATACTCTTCCAAAAAAGAATTAAAATGAAGAGATGCCACACTCTTCCACCTTACAGGCTTCCCACACCAAGTGTTCAGTAATTCACACTCAAGAGTTATCTCTCTCTTTCTCAACCACAACTAACTCAACAACCTAAGTTGTTATCCCCTCCTTGATAGCTTCAGCTAATCTCCTTGACCTTGCACCTTGCAGATCTCCTTGACCTTGCTTTCTTGCTTCAATGCTTTACTTTCCTTAATTACAATACATAACTCATGGGTCTCTTAAATAGGATCCCAAGCATACAATAATTAGACTTCTAATTACAATAATTAGAAACATAGACTCAAGACTTAAATTAGTCTTCAACATGCAAACACTCTCAGACCTCTTAAATTAGACGAGTCTAATTCTGGAAACACATTCTATAAATACATGCAAACGCATGCACATGCACAGGTGATCGATGTCATTTGCTGTCAGTCTACTCCTGACTGACGTCGGCCGATCCCTAGTCCCTGCCTGATTGACATCATCAATACTACCGATGCCGGTTACTGGTTGAACTTAGCAACCTCCTGATTAGCACCCTGGTGAAGCTTTTATCTCCACACCTTAACAATCTCCCACTTGGAGATAAATAGTTGCACCTGTACAGCAACCTCCCCTAACCATCTTAGGCACCTCCATCTTTAAGCCCAATTTTAAAGACCAACCACCACACATCCTGTGATGCTACACCTGTCATCCAAGTCCTCTGCCACATCTAAACTTTCTGACAACTCCCACTATTTGGGAAAACTCAGGTCTATACCAGACCTCATGTGATTTCGAACATTGTTCTAAGCTCAGCTTGAACTGTCCAGCCCTTGGTGTGCTTACTGGTTTTGCATCCTGCATATTGAACCCTACCAACACCTTCTTCACATCAGCTCCCACTGGAGACAAAATCAACCTGTGATCTTCCATGTCTCTAGACATACTTATGCCAAAGAATCTTGCTGCTCCCAGATTCTTCATGAGACACCTCTAAACTAATTTTACCTTTAGTTCAGCAACTCCATGTATATGTAACCCTGCAACAAGCACACAATACAGTAACAAGATAATGTAGCTAATATTATCAAACCTAGTAAAGGTAAAACACAATGGTTAAACCTCTATTGTCCTGTAGCTTACTCAAGACCATATACCCTGGCCTTTTATCTCACATGTCCATCCACTCTCTTCTCTAAACCTGCATTGCCTCTTCACATCTTCCTAGTTCTTGACCATCAGTGAGTAACAAGTAATATAAAGAAGGTGAACAATGAATATGAGGTTCACTTACCCTTTCAGTCCTCCACATGGGCGTTTGAGACTCCTTGACAGCTTGTTGTCTGCCCAAAAATCTGTTTCAGTGACCGATCTCAGCCATCTCTCAGTCTACTCCCGATCGACGTTAGTTCCATGCAACTGACCTGTCTGCCAATGTCGGTTCCTACCTGACCGACATCGGTTGCTCCTGCCTGACACTACCGACTATGTTAGTCTACACATGACTGATGTCGGTACCTGCCTGATCGACATCGATTCCATCTGACCGATATCGGTACCTATGTTTTCTTATAAGTGATGACTTTTTCACCCGCGAGCTCATCTTGGATCAAAACCCTGTCCATACTGCCTTACTCAAAATTATTCATCCCCTGTGACTGATCTCTGTCCATCATCTCCTTCATAAACACCAAGGCTTCCCTGTTCTTGTCAAAAGCATCAAATTTCCTTTTCCTGCAATGAACTTGATCTATGCCCTCTGAATCTGAACTCATACCTTTTGACTCAAGAACATGCATCTTCTTCTTATTCATGTGACCAAGCCTATTAAGCCACATCTTTGAATCTACAGCTGAAGTAGATAAACCAGAAGGAGAATTAGTAATACAAGTAGATAGGTAAAGCGTACCTACTTTCTTACCTCTTGCTAAAACAAGTGCACCCTTGGAAACCTTCCAAGAATTTGTTATGAGGTACTGTGCATCCCTCATCACCCAACTTTCCTATAGAAACCAAACTTTGCTTCAAGACTAGGACATGCATAACCTCCTTCAACACCCATGTGTTGCCTGTCTACAATTCCAGCTGCACTTTCCCTTTGCAAACCATTTGACAAGGCGTACCATCCCCTAAATAAAGCTCTCCAAAGTCTCCCTGGACATACTCATGGAACAAATCTCTATTTGGGGTTACATGAAAAGAAGAACCAGAATCTAAAACCCATGATTCTAGCTGACTATCCAAAGAAAGTATAAGAGCATCTTATGCCATAATACTTGCATCTTTTGCTTCTTCATTACCTTCATGTTGATTTTATTTATCCTTTAACCAACAATCTTTCTTTTTGTGTCCTCTCTTTCCACAAAACCAGCAGGTGATACCTCCATTTTTGGATTTGGATCCCTTTTCCATCTTTGACCTTGATTTCCCTTGCTCGACCTTCTCTCTTTGCCTTCCCCTATTTTTAGCACTTAAAGCATTCCTTGATGATTCACCTGTGTTTTTTCTGTGAATATCTTCATTCAAGATTACACTAACTACATCATCAACTTTTAAGATTTTAGAAGCAGACGTAGTATTACTTACTGCCATTACCAAACTCTCCCAACTTTCAGGTAATGAGCATAAGATTAAGAGAGCCTTTATTTCATCATCAAAAACAATATTGACTAAATTTAATTGGTTTACCAAACCATGAAAATCACTCATATGACTATATACTGATCCACCTTCCTACATTTGCAAAGTAAATAGCTGCTTCATAAGAAATACCTTATTTGAAGCTGAGGGCTTTTCATATAAATTTGCCAAAGGTTCTATCAACTCTTTCGTTGTCTTACACTGTGATAAGTTGGAAATCACAGATGATGCAAGGCTCAACCTTATGGATCCCAGAGCCTTCAGATCAAGAACATTCCATTCTTCATCCTTCATGTCTATGGGCTTGCATGCAACCCCACCCAACGGTAAGTACAAATCTTTTTGATACAGATAATCTTCTATCTGCATCCTCCAATGTTGATAATTCTTGCCGTTAAACTTCTCCATTCGTAGTTTACTTTCTTCTGCCATTGCTGTACTCCCACTCAATCAGAAACCCCTAAGAATGCCCTGTAATCAAACAATAACCTACTCCCTGCAACCTTAGCTCTGATACCAACTGTCAGGATCTAGGAAGCACAATTGATTACTTTTTTATAAGCAATTAAACACGGAATTGAACCAGAATGATTAAGTAACTAGAAACTTGAAACAACAAAGAATATGAGAAACAATACTATCTGTATTAATACTCTTCCAAAAAAGAATTACAATGAAGAGATGCCACACTCTTCCACCTTACAGGCTTCCCACACCAAGTGTTCAATAATTCACACTCAAGAGTTATCTCTCTCTTTTTCAACCAAAACTAACTCAACAACCTGAGTTGTTATCCCCTCCTTGATAGCTTCAGCTGGTCTCCTTGACCTTGCTCCTTGCAGATCTCCTTGACCTTGCTTTCTTGCTTCAATGCTTTACTTGCCTTAATTACAATACATGCCTCATGGGTCTCTTAAATAGGATCCCAAGCATACAATAATTAGACTTATAATTACAATAATTAGAAACACAGACTCAAGACTTAAATTAGTCTTCAACATGCAAACACTCTCAGACCTCTTAAATTAGACGAGTCTAATTTTGGAAATGCGTTCTGGAAACACATGCAAATGCATGCACATGCACAAGTGATCGACGTCGATTGCTGTCAGTCTGCTCCTAACCGACGTCGGCCAATCCCTGGTCCATGCTTGATTGACGTCAGCAATACTACCGATGCCGGTTACTAGTTGAACTCAGCAACCTCCTAATTAGCACCCTGGTGAAGTTATTAGCTCCACACCTTAACAATGCATTGTCCCACTAGGCATGACAATATGTAGAGATGTATTAAAAAGATGATTAGATCAATTATTAATCATGAAAAATACAAGAAATACATAAATAACTAACAATATAGGCTAACCTATTCAATGGGGTGTGTAAATGACAATAAATAACTTAGTGAAAGAAATAAAACATAAATTATCTCCCCATGAACATCCCACCATCCATATTCAACTCCAATCATGTTTTCCCCTTGATTTGGTGCTCAAGTAATCAACAATGGTGCAAGGCAAGCTCCTCCACCATCTTAAAAACACCAAATAAGCTAGTCTTATGATATGAAATCAACATTATACCTATCAATGAAGCTATCCTATTTCAAATAAAGCATAATAATAAACATAAAGAAAGGTTGTGGAGAGAATCTTGCACTATACATTTACACATATTATGCTTAATCAAAGTGGTCTTGACCCTCTTATTTATAAATTTTCCAAATCGATCAGGATCAATCATGACCATGCATCTCAAGATGAATGTGTGTGGCCATGAATTAATGCAATTATGTAGATAATATCTATAAATATCCTCATAAATAGTTAAGATGAAGGGGCATTAAAGAGGCATGGGAAGCCATAATCTTGATATTTGTTGCATTTATGGCTTATGTATTACACCCCATTGATCATCTCATTTGATGATGCAATTAATAAGAATCAATTTCCAATAAATAAATATTCAATAACTTCCATGGGATTCTTACTTAAAATCATAATTTGGTTTATTTTGCCTAAGTAATATTAATCAATTTCTATGTAATTATTTGGAAATTAGATGCACTGCATTAATCAAACTAATCAAAAATTCATATTACTAGGTCATAATTTAACTTGAGAGTAATTAGAAGGTGATGTTAGTTGTGTATATACCATTATACCATTTAGGATGTTGTCAACACAAAATAACAGATGCACATGTCATGTGCTTTCAAATGAAAATAAAAGAGTGATCCAAAGCACCAAAAGCATTTTCATCATTTTGACTCAAAACAATTTGATCAAATTTAATAATCACATAAAATACATTGCCCAATTTAGGTATACATTAGCCTAAATTGGAACTTCTATACAGCAAGCACAAACCATTTAGTGTGTTTAAGTGATTTTGGCCCAAATTATGCATTTAGTGCATTTTGAGTAAGATTGACAATTTCCTAAGATTTCCCATTTTAATTTTAGGTTATTAAGCTCCCTTGACACTATTTTTTATTTTTTCATTGGTATATTAAACTCTCTCTTTGGTTTTTTTTGTTCTCAATAAACCCCAACTTTCAAAAAAAATCAAGTGGGTGCCCATTATAGTCTAAAAATACCTAAATCTGTTATGGAAATCCTTTTTTTAACATTTGTCTTTTTACGTAACATGATGGGGTGTTCAACATTCTTATTTCTCATTTGAAGGTTTCTTGTTAAGATATGCTTTAATCTAAATGTTAATAAAATTGATACTTTCCCTTACTATTGAAGTCATAGATACTTGTTTTGTTCAAGATAACCTATCAATGGATTTCAAATTTTTTGAGTGTACTCAAGTTTTCAAAAATCATGCAATTTCAAATTCTCAAATTACTCATCAAAACTTTTGGTTTGTCAAAACTTTTTTATTTTGGAGCTTTCATCTTTCTTGGATTTTACAGATTCATGGTAATTTTTTGTCTTCACAATTTATGACCCTTCTCACCTCTTACACTTCAATATTTTTGGGTGTTCTCAAATTTGATCATCATGACTTTTGTTTGTTAGATATCTTGTGTAAATTAATTGTTTATTTATCCAAAAGTATATCAGGTTCTACTTCTTTTAAATGAACTTACTAATGTGTTTATCAAAGTGTTTGTTCCTTTACATTCTATCTTATATAGGTTGTTCTTTACATATAACTTTTTATAAATTTTTCCCAAACATATACCAGATCACTAACCCTTACCACATGGCATTTTCTCATACTCTCAAATCCTTGGAGGATGACAAAGTATACATTATACTTCAGTGCCTTAATTTTTATGCCACATAATGACAACCTGATAACTCATAGCCTTTTTGACACTTAGAAATTTATAAAAGACTCCTCGATGAGTGATGCATCAATTTTTTCCAAGTGTTATCATCTCACAAGCCTAACAACTAATAGGATTAAATTTTTTATGTATAAAATTTTCAATGTAGAAGATCAGTGACAACTATCCATGTGTCACAATATTACAAGCACATTGTAATCAAAGCATTGAGTGTCATAATCTAAGTAATCTTACATAACTGAGTGTCATCCATAATAACATCTACCTATGGTGGGGACACTAAATATTCTCAAGTATAAATATAGTCATGCAATTCACTACTGCTAATCACAAAAATTGGGTCACATCTCTACAAAAGATCCCCCACTAGATCCAATGATATTAAATAGGTGTATTACATGATGTTGATGACACCATATATTGAACCTATTAGGCATTATGAAATAATGGAGTTGTTATATCATTGAACCATATGTTAGTGCCAAAAATTACACTAAATAAATTGGGCCCTTATCAATTACAAATGCCCAAGTCCTCAACCCAAGCCAAGTATCAATATCTAATTCATTAGCCCAACTTATGTTTCAAGTGTTTCTTTGGAAGGTCAGGTTCATGTAAAAATTGGCTCAGTCTTAATCTGGTTTTTTCTTGGTGAGTGTGTCTTTTCCTTAGACCTTTTTTAGGATTTTTACACGAACACAATGTTCGATAGAAATAGGTCTTCGTTAGAGATTTCATCTGCTATAAAAGTTCTAAAGCAATTCAATGTATTATTTGTTTTGGGCTAAGTGTCTCACAAAATATCCAAAGGGTCATTTGTTTCAGACTTTCTATCAGTGACAAAAAGTTTGAAGGGAACTTACCCTTTGAGCATTTTTCTCACATAAAAATCTTGAAAGAATTCCTTAGTTTCAAAAAAAAATTTAAAGTCTTATTTGTTTCAAACTTTTTATCCATGGCATGAAGTATGAAGGGAACTTACCCTTTGGGCATTTTACCTGTACAAAAACCCAAAAGAATTCTAAGGACTTATTTATTTTTACCAAAGTGTCTAAAAATATTCTGAAGGGTCATTTTACCTTCAAAATTATTTTGAAGAGTCATTTTCTTCAGGACTTTTGCCATTGAAAATTTCTCAAAGGGCACTTGTAGAAGGGTCATTTTGCCTTTGCAAAATTTTTGAATGATCTTTTCCTTCAGGCATTTTACACTTGCAAAATTCTTGAAGAGCACTTTCTGAAGATAGATGACACTTTCAAAACATCTAACAGGAACTTTCAAGAGTTCTAAGGACACTTTCAATATGTCCAAAGGGCACTTTTAAGAGATCTAAGGGCCATTACAAAAAATCTAAAGGGTAATTATGTATGGCAAGTACCCTTGACAAAACTTATGAAGGGTATGTTCAAAGGGTCTAAAAAGCAATTTAAGCAAAGATGATGTAGAGTAGAGATCATATTTACTTTAGGTATTTTGCACATGTAAAAAGTCTAAAAGAGTTACAAAACTTCAATAAAATTACCAAGTAAAATTTCTATGGGGAAATTATTTTAGACAAAATATTCAAAACAATTGTCATAATGCAGACAAAAGGAGATAAGTCTTAATTCTTTTGGCAAAAGTGAAGATGCCTAATTCCTTTGGAAAAACTACAAGAAACTATTTTCTTCAGGGGAATTATTTTAAACAAATGTCTGAAACAAGTACTCTAATGAAGGAAAAAATCAAAAGGCTAAAGACTTAATTCTTATGGGGAAGTGTGAAGTCAAATCTTTTAGGGAAATTATCTCAGATATTTTGTCTAAAATAATTGTCCTGATAGAATTTTTGAAGAATTATTGAGAGATAATTATGCCGAAGAGAAGCCCAAAGTAGAAGTGTTGAAAGAAACTGGAATACCAAAGACAAAGACTTAGACAAAATTACCACAGAATAAAGTCCCTGAAGAAATATTTCTAAATTGTAGGTATGATGGTCTCATGGATGGATTTTGACAAGTGCATGGATGTCAAATTTAAACTATAGAGACTAGTTGTTAGAACTCAAATGCTCCAAGACAAGCATGAAGATGCTAACTTTAGGTCATATCAAGTAGCTTTTGGGATTAAAATATTCTAAGATGGTCACATGAGAATAAATTTTAGATCTTGTGAACTAGCCATTTGTTTTTAAATAGAGGTAGATCCAATAGCACTCATTTATGTAGAGTAGGATGATCTGATGATGCATAATCAAAGTTGAATAGTTAAAGGAACCTAGGACAAGTGTAGGAGTGATAAGTGTCAAGCTCAAGGGGCATGATTTATAAATTGAACATGTTCTCAAAGATTGATGGTATACATTCAAGTATACACTATCTGATCTATGGCATGTATTGAGTCATGACTTTTCAATGAAGCCTTGAGTGAATGCAGAACCACCACTTAGTAAAAGTGCACTATCCTGATAGGACTGATATAGTAGGATACAAAGAGACCATGGGGCTACCAAGTATCACCATTTTAGTACAGGACCTATAGAAAACTAGTGGAGTTTGATCCTTTGGTTCAATATCAATGGCATGCACTTGCTTGTATGAGCAGATCCAACAGTGCAAGCTAAGATAAACTTTTGAAAAGGCTTGAAACTAATAGGAGAGTGGCACGCACCTAGATTAGAACCAATAAAGTGGCCTAGTTAGTTTTAAGCTATGTATATGCCCAGTTATATCTAATGTAGAATGTCAAGTGTTAATATGTGGCAATCTTTGGTCTAAAAGTTGAATTTGATAGTTCTTTCCTAGTTGAGAAGTAATTCAAATCAAAGTAGAAGGTCTATGAAGCCATTCAAAATAAAATTATTCCAATCATGATTGCAAACTATTTTTAGTTTCATGTCATAGCTAGATCATTCTTGAGCCATCATTATAAGAATAGGTTATTTAATGATGTGCACAAAAAATAAAGGTTGTTATCCAAGAGGTTCCAGTTGTGCAGGTAACCATTCATTGACATCTCCAAGTAGTTTCACATAGAAATGAATTCTGTTTGGCCTCTAACATGTAATTCACCTTCCAAGCAGGTGTAAAGGGGGATATTTAGGTGGTTTGACATGATGAAAAAGTCTATTTGGATCCTTAAATGTTTTTCTCCTTCTAGATGTGCAAGCAAGTGGTCAAGAGCATCTCCAAGAAGTTTCATATCCTCATCATTCCTTGTAGAGGTAGTTGTAAAAAGGATTTTTATTGAAAATGGATGACGATCTTAGGTGTAGAAAAAGGCAATGCCTGGCTAGGAGCATCTTGATGGGATTGGAAATGTTTGTCATGCAGTTTTTATAAATTACAACCTATAGGTCTAAATTTAAGAGGGATTCATAAATGTATAAATAGAAGTTTTTTCTTCTATTTCAAGGTTTTTAATGGTTTTTGGTTATTTTAGATCATTTTGGGCATCCATTTTCTCTAGGTTTAGGTTCTATAGAATTTTTTTAGGATCAATTGTTGTGTGTAGATCTTATCTCCCTTGATAAGGTGGTTGCATTTGTAAATCCATTTGAAAGCTTTGAGAGTATATTTGTGTTTCCCTTATCAAAAGAGAAATCTCACCATGCTTGTCCCCATGACAACATTTTGAAGTGTTGATATTTGCAATATTTCTCTTCAAGTCAAGTGTTGAATGTTTATGGTTCTTTATTGTACCCTATTAATGAAATGCAATTATATGTTTTTTAATTTCTATTGATTGGATATTTGGGTTTGTGTTCATTACTAGTTATCATTCTAAGCATGTACTTAGGTTATAAATCCCTTTATACAGTTATCTTTGGAAATGTGTTGTTGAATAACTTTTAAGGGCTCCCTAGGTTCACAAATTTAGTAGAATAAAGTATTTGATATTCTAATTTTTGTGTATGTCCTAGGATTTTAGGGATCATTTAGTGCTTACCATTATCTTGCATTTTATTTTTTTTGCATCTTTGCTAATAAATAATCATCATGAAATTTTGCCAAATACCCTACTATTTGGAAGCCACCATCCATTTTATAATTAACTATAAACTTGTCCTACCCTATCATACCCTACAAATAACACACCTTATTGCATTCTATAAGTGTTACTTGCCTTGAAAATACATAAGATATTACATATTTTAAATGTATTTTTAGTTTGTGCTTTAATTTATACTATTGTAGTTTTCCATTTGGCCCCTATTGTTGAATATTTTATAGAATGAAGATTGCAGTCATCCCCTCATCTATCTTTAGTAGCTTGTGTCTGACATAGAGCATTTGTGAATTTCATGTGACAACCCTTGATGGGTGAAGTGTGTAAACCTAGTTATGCTCTGGTCATATTTGTCCCTTGTGTCAAGAATCCCCATGGAGATTGAAATATAAAATCCCTCCATGAGGTCAAACTACCCCATAGGTTCTCTCACCTTGGTTCAGGCAAATCCAAAAGTAGCAGGGAGCTAACCATACCCTCTGTAGGTGTCTCTCATTCATTTTATGCATTTAGTCTAATCCTGATGTCAAACCCTTCCCCAACTACAATGACATATTATCAAGTTTTCCAACATTTCTTTCCATTTCTCTCAAGTGTGCAGGGCCAAGTGTATGAGGTGTATAACTAGTAACCAACACTTTACTGACATCATTGATAGGGACTAAATTGAACTTCTAGTCACTTATGTTTCTAAAAATTCTTGTAGAGAGTTGTGAGTATTTAATCTTGTGAATCTCTTTGTTGTTACTACATTGACCTAACTATTTTGGATGTTAAAGTCACATCACTCCACTGGGGATGTGCCAATAAGTTTTAAGGTTTAACAATTTGACTTATACTCAATTTAATGTAAAGAGTTTCTAATATTACATGTTAGAAGGTGTTTTTTCCCTTTTGAACATATTTAAAAAAAATTGTCTTTGTTATTTATCTCATAAAGATTCAATAAGTTTAATTTTAGTTTGTATCAAAAATAGTTTGCCAATTGTTATATTCTAGTGGTGACTCCATTTTATTTTCTAGTTTCAAGAAAGATTGGTGCCTATTATGAATATTTTATAACTTTTAGTTTACAGTATATTCTTTTTCGTAAAGTTGGAAGGACTGAGATCATCTTTCAAAGGTGACCCATCAAAGAGACTCGTTCCACCCTTAGGTATTCCTCAAAGAAGAAGGGGGACAAGTCTAGAAGCCTATTGAAAGGAAGAGCTCAACTTCTAAAGGTTATCTAATCTCTAATAATATTGAGATCTTTGTTGACCCCCTACATTATTGAATATTATCACAGCTCCTATACTAATTTTGAATCACATAATCCTATTTATTTTTTATCTCCTTATCAATCAACTAAATTTACTCCCAAGTTTGATCCACCAAGTCCACCTCATTCACCCCCTCATATCACTTTACCATTTTCCATTGAACCTCTTATTGAACCAATCATGAGGCATATGGACCAAGAAGAGAATGCACATCCTAAATTCTATGTTCCAAATTTAGTTCTATTAATTTTGATGAGATGGAAGTCTATCCTAATGAAATCCCAAATGAAGTTAGGAAATGCCTCCCAAAGTTCCAAGGGAACAATGCAGTCAGTGGTGATCAACATCTGAGAGACTTTAAAAATATCATTGAAGATTATGGGATTGAGTATGAGGATGTGTGTATCACGTTGTTTTTGCACACACAAGAGGAAGATGCTCGTGAATGGTTTAATTCCCTTCCTGCTATATACATTGATTCATGGGAAGAGATGTAGAATGTTTTTAGAATTTAGTTTGGTGCTAGGATTGATCGAATGTTTCTATTGGTTGAATTTGAAAATATCAATAAGAATCTTAATGAGTGTGTGTAGGACTTTAACATATGATTCAATAAGACCATGATGCGGCTGCCTTAAAACATCAGGCCTAGTGATATAGTGTGCTTGATAAATTAATGTGATGCCTTTGACAAAAAGGCTATGTACTACTTGAGTTATAAGGCTCCTATTAACCTATGGTTTGCATTCAATATGGCCATCCAAATTGAGAATAACATCAAGGCTATAAGAAATCCCATGAACATGTGGGATGATGTGAATTTATTCAATCTAGAAAACATATAGCCCATGAAGATAGCTAGCTTAGAGGAAACTATCAAGACTTTGGCCTCTGCTATCAAAGAAATGTCATACAAGTCCCTCAGGTGTCTACCAGCTATAAGTGGTCTCCAAATCTGAATCAAGTGCAAAAGGGGCCTACTTTCCACAATCAAGATAATGATAGAGGAAAGATGCTTACATGTGAAGAAAGAATAGAAAGAAATTAGAATAAAGGGGCTAGAAAATAAGTACCTAATCCTTTAAACACCAAGTTGAATGCTAAATATTATGGCATTGACATTAATTGGTGTGACAAGTGTTTCCTTCCACATGCCCCATGTGATATAGATGAACCAATTGTTGAAGATGTAGATGAACTTAAGTCTATGTCATCTAATGATAAGACCCTAATGTTCAATTGTCAAACCCCCTAGAATGAGATGACTACCTCCACATAATTGTTGAGTTTTACTACTATGAATTTATTTTGGAAAGTAGTTGATAAGGTAAGTGTCCCAAATTTTGAATTTGATTATGACGTCAATATGACACAAGCATATAAATTTCCCATTCATGATTTCAATTTTTTATGTTTTATAATGATTGAGAAATATGATGGGGGGATTTTGTTAGTTGAGGATAGGCACCTACTAATCATTGAAATAATTTCCCAAGAAAATGAGTATCACTTGAGAAGCAAATATCAGGTTGTTGTTACGCTCTACCCCTAAAAATTCAAAGGTAGGGGATACCAATAATGATGCTAATAAATTGATAGTAGTCCATAGAGCCTCCAAACTTGCACCTATTTTCCAAACTACTAAGTCAAGAGATAATCCAACCAAAAATAGAGTACCCATGTTGTCTAGTATCCCTAAGGGTGCTAATGATGATAAAACTAATCTAACTTTGAAGGCTACTAATAAAAACATGAATCTATCCTAGCCCACTCTACTTTAGACCTTCAATGATTGCATCTCAACTAAAGGTGTCATTACCCTTCCACAAAATATGTCTCTTCCTTAGTATAACATGTGTGAAATCTCCCAAGTATTGATCCAAATGAAAATCACCATGCTACTTATTGAGTTATTGTGAATACTTGAACATAGGAAGAGGGCATTTGAATATTTGGAATTTGGTGAAAGTCTATCTACGAATGAAATTGAGTTAACCCAAGAATCCCTAGAATAAGATGAAGAATTAGAAGTGGTCACTAAACCTAATCCATAATTTTATTTGGGGACTGCACTTGTAGAGAGTCAAGTGAATATGGATCCATTTTATATAACCCTGTTGATCAATGGTCTAATTGTTCACAATTGCATATTTGACTTTGGAGATTTTTTTAATGTGATGACCTTGGGTGTCCTAAATAAAATTAGAGTTAAGATCACATTAGCCTTTGGTAAGTGTTATGCCATAGACTCACAAGAGGTTCTAACTATTGGACAAGTCAAGGGATTAGCTGTGTAGTTGGTAGTTCATCTTGGTAAGTATTTGAATATGGACGTGGTAGTTATAGACTACCCACCTAAGTGGGGGATGTTGATGTTATGAAAATGGGCTACCAATATGGGTGGATGTGTGTAGATGGACAAATATTATACCACCATTCCATTGGAAGGTAACATGGTCAAGCTTTATAAAGAGTTGAAGATGCTACATGTCATTGAAGATCTGAAACGTGCTCTTAATGAAGTGTTGTACATAAATGTCAATCTTGGCAACTTTGTTGGGATGTTAATACTAGTGAATAACTTATTGTTTTTGATGTTGATCCTAACAAATAAAATGTGATT
Source organism: Torreya grandis (assembly GCA_037957365.1). Taxonomy (NCBI): domain Eukaryota; kingdom Viridiplantae; phylum Streptophyta; class Pinopsida; order Cupressales; family Taxaceae; genus Torreya; species Torreya grandis. Next base: position 42,829 of record JARHVA010009170.1, read on the forward strand.
TGGAGGATGTGCTTTGATGGAGATTTCTCCAACCTTGGAATGGAGTTGGGGTTATCTTTTATGCCCCTAATGATAAATTTTTTGTGTTTTATTTTCAATTATCCTTTGAGTACACAAATAATATTACTAAGTATGAGGCACTCTTACTTGGTTTAAGGATTGTATGTGAGTATGGAATAAAAATTTTGATTTTCAAGGGTGACTCTAATCTAGTGGTAAAGCAAGTCCACAATGTTTTTTCCACAAAAAATAAGAGGTTGAAATAATATTTTAATGTTATTTGGGATTTTCTTGAATTTTTTAATGCATTCAATATGTGTTATCATGATAGGATTTTCAATCAAGAATCTGATAGACTTACAATTTTAGGTACTTAATTTAATATTAAAAATACGATCCCTCATTATTAGTATCAAGTGGAGGTGCTTGTTAGGCCTTCAATCCCATACAATGTTTATCATTGGTAGGTCTTTGATGATGATAAATAGATTAAAAAGTTTTTGAATTATGGGTCTGAGTTCCATGATCAGATCATAGACTTGGAATCCATGGTTTAGGTTAGTGATAGGAAGGATACCTTTTTTTGGAAATACATTATTTAGCTAAAGACAAACACTATCCCAAGAGGACTGGTCAGTTTAGAAGCATCTTTTGATGGAGAGGAAAGAATCAAGTTGATAGAATTATTTATCTCAAAATACATGAATAAGTGTAATTTGGGTTCTCATGAGAGTGCAAAAAGGTTTGTCTAGTTACTCACCTAAGTGTAGTAGAGAAAAAAGCTTACATGCAGCTATTGAGGAAGTACCAGGATTGTCTAGCATGGTCTTATTCTGAGTTGAAAGCATATAGGGAAGACTTTTTCCAGCATGTCATCCCATTATAGCCTAATAAAAAACCTTTTAGTTATAGATAAAGACTCATTAACCCCATCTTGGCCACAAAGATGAGGGATGAATTGAATAAGCTAAGGGATGGTGGTATCATTTAGTCCATCAGGTATTTGTCATGGGTGGCAAACTTAGTCCATATAAGAAAGAAAAATGGTGACATCCACTTGTGTGTGGATTTTAGAAATTTGAACAAAGATTCTTTAAAAGATAATTGTCCCCTACCCAATATGGAGAACCTAATACAAAGTGTTATTGAATTAAAAATGTTTTACACATTAGATGGCTTCTCAAGTTATAACTAGGTTGTGGTGAAGGAATCTGTGAGGTCCAAGACTATGTTCACAACTCCGTAGGGCACTTATGTATATATGAGGATGTATTTTGGGTTGATGAATGCTGGAAAAATGTTCTAATGAGCTATTGAAGTCATTTTTGTAGGGATAATTAAGTAGTTTATTGTTGTGTATCAAGATGGCATTATTGTGTATTCCAAAACTAGAGAAGAGCATTTGGAGCATCTTGAAAAGGTGTTGATCAGATGTAGGGAGTTTGAAATTTCACTTAATCCCAAGAAGTGACTCTTTAGAGTACAAAAGGCCAAGTTGATAGGACATATAGTTTCCAAATATGGTGTCATGATTGACCCCAAAAGGGTTGCATCCATTGACAAAGTACCTATCCCATAGTTCAAGAAAGGAATTTAATCTTTCTTTGGATATATTAACTTTGTAAGGAAGTTTGTGTCTAATTTTTCAAAGATTACTCTACCTATTACATCCATGCTAAATAAATACTAGACCTTAAAATGGGAGGAGAAGGCTATGAAAACATTTGGTGACATCAAGGGAGCTTTAAAGTCTACCCATATTTTAGCTAGTAGTGATTACACAAAGCCATTCTAAATATTATCTTTTACATCATATAATATTTTTGTTGTTGTTATATTCTAAAATAATGAGGAAGGTCATGATCATCCCATAGCTTTCTTTAGTAAAGCTATGAAAGGTCCTAAACTAAAATACACTATCATGGATAAACAAGCTTTCACTCTTTTGAATTCTGTTAAAACATTTAGGTCATATATTCTAAGTTCAAATTTCATTACCAACATCTCACACACCATGGTGAAGGACATTTTAACTTAGACCAAAGTATATAGTAAGAGGTGCAGATGGGTCAACAAGCTACAATAATATGATATGGATATCCAAACCACTAAGTTGGAAATGGGGATGGTTCTAGCCAAGTTTATGGCCAAGACCAATTTGCAAGCTATTGTGGTAAACAGTACTATTTTTAATGTTGATGATTCCTTGAGTCAATTTAATGAATCTCCATGGTATAGAGACATTATTTACTACTTCAAAAATTTAAACTATCCCTCTGAATTGGATAAGAATCAAAGAGGAAATCTTAATCTTTTATCCCAAAAATACCTTCTAACTAAGGATGGACTAGCATGGAAGAGTCTAGATGGAGTTCTCCTAAGATGTGTGTTGGAGGAATAAACTATTGTCTTGATTGAAGATTTCCATAGTGGAGAATGTGATGGCCATTTTGCACCTAAATTTATAGCTAATGAAATTTTGAGATCTATTTATTGGTGGTCATCATTGTTCAAAGATGTTGCTCAGATAGTTAGAAGATGTGAAAAATGATAACACTTTGCTGGTAGGATGAAATATTTAGGTTCTCTTCCCTTGCAAGTTGTGATGATTGAAGTCCCATTCAGATAATGGGGAATGGATTTCATTGGATAAATCATTGATTCATCAAGTGCTAGGCATAGATGGATACTTGTTGAAACTGATTACTTCACCAAATGGGTTGAAGCAATCCCTACAAATAAGGCAATGCACCAGGTAGTTATGGATTTTCTACTAAATCATATTATTTTTATATTTGGTGTACCTAACAAGATAATTGCTGATAATGCCACGAGCTTTAAATCCAAACCTTTGGTTTCAATGTGCAAAGACTATGGGATTGAATTAACCCATGATTCTAACTACAACCCTCAATAGAATGGGTAAATAGAATCAAGTAATAATAACTTTCTCAAGATCATTAGATGAACATTAGAAGCAAATAAGAAGTGGGGTGAAAAAATAAAGTTTTATTTATGGGCTAACAAGATTATGCCAAAGAGAGATATAGTCAAAAGCCCTTCTGAGCTTGTTTATGGATCTCAAGGAATTCTACCTATGAATTTATAGCTACACACCTATCAGCTCATGTAACAAATAGGGGATGATGAACAGATCCATCACTATGAAAGCAAGGTGAAACAATTTATTGAGCTTGATGAAATTTGAAGACAAACTCATGAAATACACCTTAAGTTCAAGGAGAAGCTGAATAAAATATTTGATAGAAAGATCACTCCGAGAACCTTCCAATTAGGTGATTTGGTTTTACTTTGGGACAATGAGAATGAAGGAAAAGGAAAACATGTAGATTTTTATGTCTTGTAGATGGATCCCTATTCTATTGACTACTAGATTGGGGAGCATAATTTCTTATTAAGAGATCTGGATGGTGGAGTACTAGATCTTGCAGTCAATGGTAGACATTTAAAACACTTCCTTGATTGAGTCTGTCTACAACTTTGTACCATATTGTATAGTGTTTTTTTATTTTGTCCTTTTATCATTTTATTTTCCCTCTGCTTTGGGCTTTGTTTGTAAAGTTTCCCTTTGTGTTTTGCTGTGTGTTCTTTTCCAAATCCTCTTGATCTATTTTTGTAAGTATACCTTATTTTATTAAGCCTTCATGAATGTTTGCTAAAATTTCTATGTCTTGAGCCCATAGCCTAATGGATTGGCACTGGTCTTGTATTATATTATTCTTTGCACACCCACAAGGGGTATATATCGCCAGACGAGAGCCAGTGTTAGTGTCTAACATTTCATTGAAGCAATTAGGCCCTTATCAATTACAAATTCCCATGTCCTCAGCCCAAGCCAAGTATCACTATGTCATTATCCCAACTTCTATTTCAAGTGTTCCTTTGGAAGGTCAAGTTCATGTAAAAATTGGCCACGTCTTAATCTAGTTTTTGGTTGGTGAGTGTGTCTTTACCTTAGACCTTTTTTGGGATTTTTTGCACAAACAATGTCTGACAAAAATAGGTCTTTGGGCTTTTTTTCTCAGAAAAAAAGTTTGAAGACTTATTTCTGTTAGACATTTTGTCTACTATAAAAGATCCAAATGAATTCAATGTCTTATTTATTTTGGGCTAAGTGTTTCACAAAAGCTCTGAAGGGTCATTAGTTTTGGACTTTTTGTCTATGATAAAAATTTTGAAATGCACTTACCCTTTAGGCATTTTTCCTACACAAAAATCCTTACAAAATTAATTTGTTTCAAAAGAAATGCAAAGTCTTATTTGTTTCAAACTTTTGTCCATGGCAAAAAGTCCAAACGACACTTACCCTTTAGGTATTTTTCCCACATAAAAAGCGCACAAGAATTGTAAGGACTTATTTATTTTAGCCAAAGTGTCTCCAATAGTCTAAAGGATCATTTTGCCTTTGTAAAATTTCCTAAGGGCCATTTCCTTCAGGCGTTTTGCCCTTGAAAAAGTCTTAAAGGGCATTTACAAAAGGATCATTTTACCTTTGCAAAATTTTTTAAGGATCGTTTCCTTTGAGCCTTTTGCCCTTGTAAAATTACCAAAGGGCACTTTCAAAAGATGGATGATACTTTAAGAAATTTTGAAAGGAACTTTCAAGAGTTCTAAGGACACTTTCAATAGGTTCGAAGAGAAATTTCAAGATATCTAAGGGCCATTACAAAAAATCTAAAGGATAATTATGCAGGGCAAGTGCCCTTGACAAAACTTTTGAAGGGTATGTTCAAAGGGCCTAAAAGGTACTTTAGGCAAAATTGATTTGAAAAAGAGGTCATATTTCCTTTTGGGGATTTTTCCTGTGCAAAAATTTTGAAAGAATTTTAAATCTTTGGTAAAATTACCAAATTCAATTTCTATAGGGAAATTATTTTGAATAAAATGTCTGAAAAAATTGTCCCAACGAAGACAAAAGGAAGTAAGTTTTAATTCTTTTTGTAAAAGTGTCGAGGCCCATTTCATTTTTTCTATGGGAATTATTTTAGATAAAATATCTAAAACAATTTCTTCGATGAAGGCAAAAATCTAAAAGCCGAAGACTCAATTCTTATAAGGAAGTGTAAAGTCAAATCCTTCAAGGAAATTATCTCATACATTTTTTTGAAATAATTATCTGGACAGAATTCCCAAAAGAATTATTTTGAGATAATTGTGCCAAAGAGAAGCCCAAAGTAGATGTGTTGAAGCAAACAAGAATGATAAAGACAAATACTTAGACAAAATTACTATGGAATAAAGTCTTTGAATAAGTAGTTATGAATTGTAGGTTTGACAGTCTCATGGATGTCTTTTGATAGGTGCACAAACATCAATTTTAAGATGTAGGGACTAGCCATTGGAATTAAAATGCTCTAAGATAGGTTTGCAGACATCAACTTTAGTCAATGGAAAGTAATTGTTAGGATACAAATGTTCAAGTACAGTCGTGTGAGTGTCAATTTTAAATCCCATGAACTAGCCATTTATTTTCAAATGGAGATAGATCTAATGACATGAATTTACATGGAGTAGGATGATTTGAAAATGCACAATCAAAGCTAAATAGTCAAAAGAACCTAGGATAAGCACAAACATGACAAGTGTCAAGCTCATGGGGAATGATTTAAATATTGAGCACATTCTTAGAAATTGATGGTATACATTCAAGTGTACACTATATGATCTATGACATGTATTGAGTCATGAATTTTCATCAAAGCCATGAGGGAATGCAGAACCACCACTTTGTAATATCATGCTAGCCTGATAGGACTAATATAGCAGGATGCAGAGAGCCTATGGGGCTACCAAGTGGCACCATTTCAGCATAAGACATATAAATAGCCAATAAATTTTGATCTTTTGGATAAATATCAATGGCACACACTTGTTTGGGTGATTAGATCCAATGGTGAAAACTAAGATAGACTTTTCAAAAGGCTTGAAACCAATAAGAGAGTGGCACACACCCATATCAGATCCAATGAAGTGGCCTAGTCAGTTTTAAGCTATGTATATGCCTAGTTGGATCCAAGATAGAATGCCAAGTGTTAATATGTGGTAATATTTGGTCTAAAAGTTAAATTTGATGGCTCTTTCCTAGTTAGGAAGTGAGTTGAAACATAGCAGAAGGTCCATGAAGCCATTCTAGAGAAAATGTTTTCAATCATGATCATGAATCATTTTTAGTTTCATGTCACAACTGGATCATTCCTGAGATATTTTTACAAGAATAGGTTATTCCATGACATGCATAAAAAATAAAGGTAGTTGTCTAGGAGCTTCTAGATGTGCAGGTAAACATTCATCTTCAACTTTAGGGAGTTGCACATAGAAACAAAGTTTATTTGGCCTCTACCACATAATTCACCTTCTAGGTAGGTGTAAAGGGGGATCTTTAGGTATTTTGACATGAGGACAAAGTCTATTTGGCTCCTCAAATGTTTGTCTCCCAAAAGTTATGCAAGTAAGTGGTCAAGATCATCTCCTGGTAGTTGTAAGTCCTCATCATTCCTTTTAGAGGTAGTTACAACAAAGATTTTTCATGAAAATGGATGAAGATCTCAAGTGTAACAAAAGTCATTTTCCAACTAGGAGCATCTTGAAGGGATTATAAAAAAAATTGTGTAATTTTTGAAAATTATAACCTCGTGTCCATATTTAAGATGGATTGAGAAATGTATAAATATAAGGCTTGTCTTTTATTTCAAGTTTGTTGTTGGTTGTTGGTTGTTGTAGGTTATTTCAGGCATCCATTTTCTCCAAGTCTAGGTTCTATAGAAATGTTTTTGGGATCAATTATTATGTGTAGATCTTGTCTTCCTTGCTAAGGTGGTTACATCTATACATCCATTAGCAAGCTTTGAGATCATGTTTATATCTCCCTTGTCAAAAGATAAATCTCACCATGCTTATCCCCATGGTTACATTTTGAATTGTTGATGTTTGTAATATTTCTCTTCAAGTGAAGTGGAAAATGTGTGTGGTTATTTATTGTATCCTACTAATGAAGTACAATAACATGTTTTACAATTTTTTCTAATTGTATATTTGGGTTTGTGTTCATTACTAGTTATCATTCTGAGCATGTACTTAGCTTATAAATCCCTTTCTATAGTTATCTTTGGAAATGTGTTATTGAATACCTTTTAATGGCACCCTGTGTTCACAAATTTAATAGGAGAAAGTAATTTAGATTTTATTTTTAGTGTATGTTATAGGATGTCAGGGATAATTTAGTGTTTATCATTATCTTGCATTTGAATTTTTATCCATCTTTGTTAAGAAATAACTATCATGAAATTATGATAGACACCTTACTATTTGGAAGCCACTAGCATGACACCCTCCATTTTATAATTAAATATAAACTTATCCTACCCTATTATACCATATAAGTTACACACCCTATTGTATTATATAAGTGTTACTTGCCTTAAAAATGCATAAGATCTTACATATTTGAAATGTGTTCACAATTTGTGCTTTAAATTCTAGTGTTGAAGTTTTCCATTTAGCCCCTATTGTTGAATGTTTTATAGAATGAATATTGTAGTCATCCTCTCATCTATCTTTAGTAGCTTGTGTATGGCATAGACCATTTGTGCATTTCGTGTGATAACCCTTCATGGGTAAAGTGTGAAAAACTAGTTATGCTCTAGTCATATTTGTCTTTTGTGCCAAGAATCCCCATGGAGATTAAAATGTAAAATCCTACCATGATAGAAAGCTACCCCATATGTTCTCTTACATTGGTTCAGGTAGAGCCAAAAGTAGCAAGGAGCTAAACATACCCTCTATAAGTGCTTCTTGGTCATTTTCTATATTTGGTCTAATCCTGATGTCAAACACTTCCCTAGATATAATGACATATTAGTGGTTTCCCTCATTTCTTTCCATTTATCTCAAGTGTGCAAGGCTACATGTATGAGGTGTATAACTAGGAACCAACACCATATAATAAAGGGTCGTGTCTTTTCACCTAATATATGTGAAGTTGTAGGGACATATGGGTTGAAGTTTTTACGGATATTTTTTAAAAGGTCAGTTAATATATTCTCATAATGTTGTTTATGCTCACTAATGTAGGTTGTAAAATGATTACAAGTTTGGAGATTTCAAATTCAGCTCTATAATGAAGGTTGATGTAATGGTTAGAATCCATTATAATAACTAGAAAATGAATATTAAAAAATCTTGTAAAAATGGAAACTATAATTTTTTTTTTAAAAAAAATCCTTTCCCATTTTTCTTATTTATAATTGAAAACAAATAATACACCCCCAACTTTCTATATTTTAAATAAAATAAAAATTAAAAAGGGCCTACCTGAGTAGTTATGTCTGGAAAGTTTAATACATTTTAGATGAAAGGCCTTCATGGGAAACATTTTTTTGATGGAGTACAAAGTGGTATTATTGAAAGGACCATCAATATATATCGAAGCGTTTCACACTAAATCCTTTTTGGGAGAAACCATTTCACCCAAAATGAGTTTAGGTAAAAATTCATCTTTTCTAAAGTGGGTGTTTGAGGTAAAAGGGTGTCTCAAGAAAAACCCCCTAAAATGCCATGCAAAAAATAAAAAATTCAAAACTTTGGCCACCAAGTGGGACATATTTTTTCATTTCCACCTAAAAGTGATTGTCTCCCACTTAATTAAATTCCAAATGTGACCATTTTCTAAACTATCCAAAATAGATTTCTCTATAACTTATCAATATTTTGTGAATAGACTTGGGAGCAAATGTTATAAAAATTTGATAAAGTGATATTTATTATAGTGTTGATTTAATTAAAATTGATTTGACATTATTTATATATCCATATGTTTTTCCATTTAAAATTTATAAAAATTTAGTTTATGAATAAAAAAAAATTAATTCATAAATTTGGGATTTTATTAATAAAGTTTTTCCTCTAAATATTTTTTGATAAATTCCTAATAGGAAAACCTAGTATCGAAGAAATTAAAACACTTGTCTAGGGTGATATATTCACTATATACATACTATATTAATCATAAGTAGAATATAAGGTCAAATCGAAAGTAAAAAAGGATATGTATTTATAAAAAGTGTGCTTCTCGATTTATAATTTCTCCCTTAATAAAATGTCATCAACAAACTAAAGATGTGTAATCAGAAGTAAGTTGTTGTGAATAAGAAGTCTATGAATCCATAACATTCCCTCATATCATTTGATCAATATGCCAATTCTTTACATTTCCAGGATGAAAATAAAAAATAACAACAATGGGTTACCTTGGAAAATTACTCTTGAAATTTTGAATGAGGAGGATTTCCCATTAATGACTTCAAAGTATGTAAAAATGATATGTTTCATAATTAACTCAAACCAAACACTATTAAATTTAAAATATCAAAGGATCATTCATAAATAGGACCATGATAACATATCATAATATTTCATAATTCAAGTTTGATAGACATACCAATTCATTTATAATTTTTTACTTAATGGATACTTTTTTAGGCTATAATAATCTGATCAAGAATCTATCTTCATTTTTAAAAACCCTTTATTTAGGGGAAATTAGTATTAGATTGAGTAAAATAAATGAAGAAATAAATTAAACACTGTACTAAATAATACATAAGGGTTCTATTAAATAGGCACAAAAGAACCACTTGAGAATATAGGAGGTGGGTAAAACAACACTCATTAGGTAGTGTAAAATAGTTAGGCCTATCAAACTAGCTAACTTATTTATTTAAGTGGTTAATACCATTATAACCAAATGCATGGATAATACACATTAGTCATAAAGCTAAGGTGTTTACAATAATATGCTAACACCCTCCCTTAATGACTAAACTAGAAACAAGACCAAGTTTATCCCTGAATTTTATAAACTTATATGAACCAAGTTGTTTGGTCATTATATCAATTGGTTTCTCTATAGTGGGGAAGTAAAAGAGACTTATGTCTTCATTTATAACCAATTTTTAGATGTAATGATGGTGAAACTCAATGTGTTTGGTCTTGGAATGAAATACTAGATTCTTCACCATCTTTAGAACACTCTAGTTGTCACAAAAAATTAGAGTAAACTTTGATGCATCAAAGTAAAGATCTTCCAAGATTTTATTTATCCACATAGTTTCACAACCTACACTGACCATAACTTTATACTCAATTTTTATCAAAGATAATGACATTGTAGTTTGAATTATGGTCTTCCATGAGAAAAATCCTAAACCAAAAGTGAATACATAGTCTATTGTAGGTTTTTTAGAATCTAATGATCCTACCCAATCAGAGTCATAATATCTTGAAAGGTCAAAATCTACAAACTTCTTATATAGTATGCCAAAGTCAAGAGTATATTTGACATATATTAATACCCATTTTACATATAACCACTTTAATTTCTATGGTTTAGGTATGAAGTGAGATAGAAAACTTACTACAAAATAAATATCCAGTCTAATGGTGGTGAGATATATGAGACTACCCACTCGCTCTCAATACATTGTTTCATTGATTGGTGTTGAAGCAGTGTCTAATGAATGTTTAACTCCAACTTCTATAAGTGTGTGATTTGGGCTACAATATATCATTATAAACCTTTAAAGTAATTATTTGGCATACTTATTTTGTGACATGAACATATCACAATTACGTTGCCAAAAATCTACACCTAAATAGTATTTCAGTAGTCCTAAGTCTGTCATGTCAAAAGTACAACAAATATAATATTTAATCTATTGAATGAGACTATCACTACTCCCAATGATGGATATATCATCAAAATATACAATTAAAATCAAGATATCACTACCAGACACCTTCACATAGATATTTGGTTCAGAATTACACCTTTTGAAACCAAACTCCCTAAGGTAAGAATCTATTTTCATATACCAGGCTTGAGGAGCCTACTTAAGCCCATACAAGTACTTAATCAACTTGCAAAAAATATGATCCTTACTAAGTACATGAAATCCTTATGGATGTGACATGTAGACCTCCTCCTGTAGATCACCAATCAAGAAGGCACTCTTGACATCCATTTGGTGCCCCTGCCATCCAAATTTAGCAATAATAGTAAAAATCAAACAAAAAGTTACCATCTTAATAGTAGGAGAAAAAGTCTCCTCATAATCAACCCCTTCCTCTTGTGTATAGCCTTTTGCAACAAGTCTGGAATTATATTTTTCCAAGGAACCATTTTCCTTAAACTTTACCTTATAAATCCATTTATAACCAATGGATTTCTTTACTGGTGGAAGCTCTTTTAGCTTTCAAGTCTTGTTTTTCATCAAGGAATCATATTCCAATTGCATGGCTAATTTATACTCAGGCTTCCCTTTGGCCTATAAAAAACATTAGGCTCAAATATCTATGAAACTGTAGCTTTTAAAGCAAAATTAACATTCTCACCTTTATTGCCAAGCTACTTTTCTAATCTCAATCTTCTTCCTTACACACCTTGTGGCAAGTCTCCCTCCTTTAGTAAGTCCATTGTGGTAGAGTACCACTTTGGCTTCTTTGGTTGTTCTAGTGGAACCTCATAATGACTTGAAATAATTCCCTCCCTAGAATGTGATTCCATTGATGAACTAGAATCCTCCTCAATTTTCACATCATGACTTATAAAATAATCATTAGAAGGAAACAATGACTCAATATCTGAAACTGTACTAGTTGCTATGAAGTATGGCATATGTTTATTTACTATGACATCTCTATTTACAAAAAATATATTAGTGGAAAAATCAAGTAATCTATAGGCCTTGAAATGATCACTATACCTAAAATACATATATGTTGTGCTCTTTACATCTAAGTTCTCTTTTGACTAGGAATAACTACAAAAAATACACAACCAAAAATTATAAAATCACTTACATCTAGAGTTTGACATGACTAAGCCTCCTCTAGAGTCATATTATCCAATAACTTTTTAGGACTTATATTGATGATGTACACTGTTATATTCTGGTGCACTGTCATATGACTATAAACAACTATATTGATCAGAGCGCTGACCTTAGACTTCAAATGGGCTAAACTGCAATATTTATAAAATATTTTCTTTACTCTCATATTCTTTCATCTTTTTGTTATAGTCTGCCTCACCAAAGGTGCAAAAACATTTTTGTACTAATGTGCATCTTCATACTTTAAAGGAAGACACTCAGGTTTAGTGGTTTGTGTGGACTCATCAATAAGGACCCATAGAATTCACTAACATTTTTATAGAGCAGCTGCTAGAGAAACTCATAGTTTGTGTGGATCTATAAATCCAAATTAAATTCTTCTATAATTCAAATTAAATCTGATGGAACGTGAAGTTTGACAGTCATGAATCACTAGCACCAATATAGGTACAACAGATGACATCAGCACTCTGAGCTATCTCTCTGATCAAAAATGACGGACCGACCTTAGACTGGAAATAGGGCAGACTTTCAGCTATTTTTTTAATGAAATAATAACTAAACGGATCTCATTATCAGGTGTTTGAGATCAGCCATCGTATATTTTAGCTTTAATAACAAGTCTTCCCTTTGTTCTGTTGACTGATACAGTTCTTCCACCTTAGCTTCGAACTGCATTATCATTGATTCACTCCCTGCATTTGCCATTTGTAATGATTCTTGGATAATTGACAATTGTTTTTCCAGGTCATTATTCCTTACACGAAGCTGGGAAGCTTCCACATCTGCCTTCAGCAAAAGTTATTCAGAATGGACTAAATGTTTCTTCAAGTCTTCTGCTTCCAATTCTGTTTCTGAGAACCTGTTCTTAAGTTCACCATGAACGACCCAGCAAGGTGAACTGCACCAGGTTGATTCTTTGATAAAGGACTTCAAGACTTCTTGTGTAACAAGAGGTTTCTTTTGAACCAAAGCCACAACACTTTATACAGATATATCAGTTACTCAAGCCAACCAACTTCATACTTAAACATACCATTCTCATCATCAACTTCCTCGATCACCTTCAGAATCTTGCAAGGACTTAAGGATTCAGCTTTTCTACCTGTAACTTCTTCACTTACCAAATAAACATCTTTGATACCATGGGCTATTGTAGGTACAAGCTCTCTGAATCTCAGTGTGTTGAACTGGATGTTCCGCAAAACTAATCCAATCAACTCCTTTGGAAACTGTTGAACTTTTTTTGTTGCACAGCGTTCTGAGACAAGAGCCTCTTCATAAGTTAAATTTATCTTTCTCGTAACTTTGCACAACCATAATCTCTTGTGATAATGGTTTATCCATTTCAAATATTCTTGATAATCCTTGAAAATCTCCTCGAATCACCAAATCATTGGGTTTAATGTCTTCTCCTGCCACGGGTCATATCAAATTGAAGAACCCTGTTACACAAACTCAGTATGTGTCTTCAAAGACAATAACACGCAGACTACATTCCATATCTACCAAAATTCAGAGACCACATTCTACGCAGGCTCTGCCTTATCCAAATAGAATAATATATAAAACAACCAAAGAAAACATATGTTTGTTAATACACAGTCTCGGTCTCTTAGATAGTGGGTTGTAGGTTTGTATGCCTGAATACTCTGTTTAGGCCCTGTTTAGGCTTCTTATAACATTCAAAGCTCTTTAAAATCTCTTGGTCACATAATACTAGTTTTAACTTGTTTCCAACATACAAAATAACCAGTCTTTCTCAATTTTCTATAGAGAATCATCATACACATACACATACACAGGCCTGTTACCAGAATTCCATAAAAGAAACCATAACATAATCATGAAATCAAACATCTTTTCTTTCCTCTTCAAATAGAATTGCATACAAATAATATTCATTTATTTAAGGCTTATGAAACCTTCACATCCATGTTTATTCTTGGACTCCACCTGCAACTTCTCTTTCTCCTTCATTCTTACATCCTTTGAGATCCTCTCTCCTTCTCTTCTACGTCCCTCTTCTTATCCTCTTATCTCTAAATAATTTCTCTTCTGCTATTTTTACCTCCTCACTAACTTCTACGCCCAACTTGGGCACTAAGATAAAACAATAAACAATTTTTAATTTTCAACAATATGCTAAGGTTGAAATATTTTCAACAACTGCTCCCTTATTTCCTCAACAGCCCCAACAATACTTTTTTTACTTTTATTTTTTTACAATTACTCCTTAGTAACAGTATATAAGAGGGAAAATACAATAAATTGAATTTGAATTTAATCATGACCATGTCTTCAGGTAGCCATTGTAGATGCTCCTGCATCATATTCACTATTTGTACTAAAAAATTATATGCGACGTTTCTACTTTGAACCATATAGTGAGGCATGTCCATCACCATCATATTCCTCCTTTCCACAACTCTATTTTGATATGGAGTGTAAGTGGTTGTATACTATTTGTGTATGCCTTCAGTGGTCAAAAACTCTTTGAACTATTTTGAGGTGAACTCACCCCCATTATCCATTCAAATAGATTTCACTGGTCATCTCACCTTTTTTTAACCATAGCTTTCCAAGATGTCAAATTAGAAAAGCAATCATTATTTTTTTTTACTTAGGCCGGGGAGGAACTCAACCCTGTCGGAGCCTTCGGCCACCAGGTCAGAACCTACAAACCTCCCAGGTGCCCATCGGGTAAACTTTTTAATGTGACCACCGATGCAGGTGAGTCGGTATGCCATCCGATACCATAGGGAGCGGGGGACTTGAACCCTTGACCTCACGGAGCACGACCGAAGCCCTCAATCCATTTAACCAATCAAACTAACACCCCGCCCCCGAAAAGCAATCATTATTCTTCACTAGAAAGTATACCCATTTTTTTAGAAAAATCATCAAACAATAACATAAAATAATGAGCTCTAGTAGGAGTAGGTATCTACATTAGACCATACAAATCCACATGAACCAGATCTAATACTCTCTTAGCTCTCCAAGCTTTACCAACATCAAATGAATATCTAACCTATTTTCCCAACTGACATCAAGTACATACATGATGACTATCATGAATAGAAGGAATCCCCTTAACCATCTTAGTATTTCTCAATATATTCAAATGCTAGAAATTAAAATTCCCATACCTTTCATGCCATAGTGAACTTGTGTTATCAACCATTGCAAGTGCACTTTCCTTTTCCCTCTATGGATTTGTGAGCTTATACAAGCCTTTCTCACCAATCCCTACTGCAATAATATTTTTATCTTTGGTAGTGACTAAACATTGTTGTCCTTGAAACTTAACAACAAAGTTAATTTTTTTAGTAATCTCATTAATTGAAAGCATATATTTGTTCATATTAGGCACATACCTAACATTATAAAATGTATATTAGATAGTACCATTAAAAATGATTTGAACATTACCATACCCTTTCACAAATTTAACTTCTACCATCTCCCAAAGATATATATTCATTACTACTATTATTTTCAACAAAATCCACATACCAAGCTCAATCCACCACATAAATGCCACTTGAGGCCATGAATGCAAAATTAAGAAATGTTTTCTCTCCTTTACTTTTAGATATAGTAGCATGATGAGATTTCTTTCTAGGGTTAGCCATATCCTTTTGTCTTTTCCTATAATATTTATTAAGGTGACTAGGTTGCTTACAATAAAAACATTTCCACTTAAATCTCTTATTGGAACCACTTTATTGTGAAGGTTCTATAGAATAATTATTAGCTTTACCAAATTGCGTACCCTTTCCATTGATGAATAATGCACTCTCTATAGAAGTAGATGTAGACAAAACTGCCAGTTCATACCATCTCTCATTCTGCAATGGCAATGTGAAAAACTTTTCAAAGTCAAAAGTATACATCTCAATAATCATATACAAGGAATCCACAAATGACTCAAATGAAGGTGAAAGATTATGCATAACCAGAACAATCAAATCTTGCTCATCAATAGGCTTTTGTACAAACTTCAATTGATCACTGATGTCCTTAATATGTAAAAAAACTCAAAAATAGAGTGACCTTCCTACATATTAGTGGAAAAAAAACAAATTATTCAAATACAATATCCTACCAGCTTTAGTAGCCTGATATTTAGAAGTAATATTAGTCCATAGGGTTGATGCTTTGGTCATATTTTTGACCTTTGAGATGATATTATCTACTACTATCAATTTTATCAACATAAGATCCTCTAGATGATGTTTATCCTTGTCATTAGTATTAGTGGTAGGATTTTAATCTTTATCAATCACTATTTGATAAAGATTCTAATATTCACATATTGTCAAAACCTTGTGACTCTACAAACTAAAATTCTTGCCTGTCAATTTTTGTGAATCTAACAATAAGAGGTGTTGTAAACTAACTATTTTGACCTAGTTTTTTTTAAAATGAATGTACTAGAATAAATATAATTATTTTAAATAAAATTACTCCTACTCATAGACTCAAAATCTTGACTATGCCTCCAGTTTTTAGCAAAAATCTCAACACCATTTGAGAAATTATAAACTTTGTGTCTTTAAAAATACCAAAAAATAGACAAAAAAAATTAAATAAGGATATCTACATTTCTAATTTGAAAAATTCTTTCTCCATCAACATAGAGAAAAAAAAAAACCCAAAAATTGGTGAAATTTCTAAGCAAATTGGCTTTAGAGTTTACTCCCAACATAATTAATTTTGTTCCTCCAAGTAAATATTTATGAAAAAAACATTTTTTATAAAGTTTAAAAAGGAATTGAATTTTCCAAATTTTAGTTTAAATGAAATGCACCTTATTTATAATTTTCTGGATTAAAACATAATATAAAGACTTGCATGAAATAAATTCACCAATAGAAAAACATGTGCATTTGTAAAGAAAAGGACTTTAAAGGTTGATTCCAGATGCAATTCTTAGTCAAAGTGAATGTTGTCAGATCTAAGAAGCTTCTCTCAACTAAGAGAAAATTGAATCAATAATAAATATGATAAATAGTTAAAAAATATATTTTTGGCTTCTCCTATGGTGCCTTCTAATGTTGTACAACATGTGGGGGTAGGAAACAAATAAAAAACAAGCCTTAGATCCTCTCTTTTGACTTCCTCTCCCTTTGTCTTGGTCTTAATAGACCTTATCCTTATTTTCTATGCTTTTTTGGCTTTCCAAATAGTCACAAAAAAAATAAAATCAATTTTCTTCCTCTCATGGCTCTCCACCGAACATTTCATTCTCGCCCCTAACAAGTCCATCATCTCTCACTCCACAGGATCCCTCCCAAGATTCCTACACTACAAAATCTAAGACCGCATTAGATTTAGAAAAAAAGATGAAGAATTAAATTAACCAACATACTGAATAATACATGAGGAGCCTATTAAATAGGCACAAAAGAACCACCTGAAAATATAGGAGGTGGATAAAATAATAATCATTAGGTAACATAAAATAGCTAGGCCCATCAAACCAACTAACCTATTTACCCAAGTGATTAAAAATATTATAACTAAATACATAGATAATATACCTTAGTCATAAACCTAAGGTATTTGCAATAATATGCTAACAATTAGTTTAGGTAAGAGAAGTTCTAGTCTATTAATTATAATTTTCATAATGATCTTATAAATGAAATCAATAAGGTAAATTAGTATAAAACCATCAAACTAATAAGATCCCTTTCTCTTTAATATTAGTTTAAAATCAATACTATTAATATTGGATATAATAGATTGATTTATTTAGGATTCTTGCATTGCCTCTAAAAGATCATATTTGATATTTTCCTAATATTTTTTTTAAAAATAAATGGGAAATAAATTAGGACAATGGGTATTATCATTTATCAACTTAAAAAAACTCACTATAAGTCTTCTATTGTAATTAGTTTTATAAGGTGATGATTCTATTCAATATATATTAATTTTTGAATATAAATTTTAATAATAAAAAATTTGGCATTCATCCCTGATTGTCATTCTTATTGAAGCAATACAGAATATTGTTTATTGGATTTCTTTTTAATGTCCTCCAATTTAGTAATTAGCCAATTTTATGGTTTTTTATAAAATAAATGAAAGTATCTAACCTTTGAGTAAGAAAATGTATCCCTTCTGAAGCCATTTTACTTAAGATTTCTATTTTAATTAAATATTTATTTTTGTTCAAAGCTTACAAATCTTTTTTTAGATTATTTAATTCATCCAAAATTAATGTCGATATTGAGTAATTTTTAATAAATGCCATGATATTTTTTAAATTAGTTTCCAATTTTTATTTATAATGAAAAATGTTACCAAAAATTTCCTTATTCCACTCACTCAAATTTCCATGAATTAATTTATAAAGCAATAAAATGGATATATTTGAATAAGTTTTCCTTTATTCCACTAGTTTTTAATATTTTAATGAAGTTAATGATCAGTAAGACACACATGCTAAAATATAAAAGGCTTCCCTCTATTGAAGTGAGAATGATTTGTATGAACTTTTAAATGAGAATTATCAAAATAGTGATCATAGATAATATTTTTGTGTACCAAGTATTCTTTTTGTATTACCCAAGGAGTAATGAGGAATCAATGAAGAGTCTCAACAATAAATTTGTGTCATTTTATTTTATTATTCCGTGAGAAATGACCGTTTTAATCGATATATAGATTTCCTAATTTAATTGAATAATTTGATTGAGTAGATAATTATACCTATCAAAATGGCCATTACTTCCATGTGATTCTCATACCAAATTACATGGCAATTATATCCCCTTGGAATCAAGTATGGGAACACCTTATCTCTTAATATGTTTGTTACATCTAACCAAAAATATTCATGTCTTTTTTTTTTTTAAAGAGGACCATACATATTTATAATCAAATACCATATTTATAAAAATACATGAAGCCAATGCGAAGTACATATTAGATTAAAGGAGTGTATGTGATTAGGATTCCATGAAATATCAATACCACAATATTGGCCATAACATAAATTTCGGAAGACCTAATAGCTTCAAATGAGAACGTAGTCTTTTGAAGAAATGATATCTAGATGATGTTGTAAGATCTAACGTTTAAAACTACCTTGAAAAATGGTAGGGATAATTTCCTAAACGTCACATGAAAAAATTCGTTGAGATTTATATTTATAGGTAATAAGACGAACACCTAATTGAAAATTCTTACGTTTGGCCCCATTTCTTAATTTTTCCACTTGTGAGTCTTATTCATTGTTACCTTTCATTTTCATGTTATTATACTTGAACCATTAATTAAAGTGCTATTGTTGGGATTATTCAATGTAGATTAAGTTATCTCAAACATTTGAATATGTAGATAAATAATCAGAAAAATTCAAATCTACTTAATAGTCTATGTTTTAAAAGGAGACCTAGTGGAAAACCATATTTAATATGATATAAAAATATAAAATGATAAAAAAATAATAATAATAATAATAATAATAATATATATTAAATTATAACTAAAACTGCAAATTTATATTTATACAAAGGTTTGTACAAAATTTAAAAGGTCAAATGTGTGATGTCTATATAATTTTTAGTCTATTTTTATTTCACTCAAATATTAAAAAGAATTAAGAATGTTTTAATATAAAAAATATAAATATGAAGCATCAGTTGGATCATTATAATAACTAGTAACAATAATTTCACAATTGATCATTATTTTTTCATCTTCTAGTACTGCCATAATAATGTTGTGTAAGACAATACTCACACTATTGAAGTTTTGCAATATCATAGAAGAGGGGCTAGGAATTCATGGCATGACCATGTATGATTATGATGATGTTGAAGCTATTGGTGAAGATGACATATTTTTAGAGAAATTCCCTTATGTTGCAATTTGATCAAAGGTTCAGATAATCTTGGAATAGTTAACCTTCATTGAATAGCAATGATCACCATTGCATGTAGTTATATAACAAAAAGTGGAAAGTTGTTAAAAACCTTCACTTATATAAACAATTTTCCATAGTAAGGTACCTGACCTACTTTGATGAGATGAAAGAGAGGGATCCCTTTTTAAGGTTTTTATTTGACCCTGACATCAATTATTTAATCTAAATTTAATAGTGTGTTGCAGTTAGGTTTGATATTTTCTTTTGAAAGTGTCTTTACAAAATTTGAAGTGTCTAAAAAGGTAAAAAATAATGGTGTGAGATTTTTGCATTAAATACTAGATGCAAACCAAGATTGGAAGGAAGGAAAGCTCAAAAATGTTATCTCCTACTTGGGTGGTGAAGGTGTAGGCCTTGAATCAAAGTGGAAGAAGCTTTTGATATAGTTTTATTAATATTTCCTTCTAAAAATGAAGCCATGATTGATTATAAACTTTAAAGGTATATGGTGTTTATTTTTTACCATGGAACTAATTTTACATAGAATTATAATATTTCAAATGGTCTACGCTTTTTATTAAATGTGTTGAATGTGCCTAATGCACATTAAGCCTTATAAACTTCCTTTTGAGATGAAGGAGTCACTACAATTTATGGTGGTATAATATAATATACATCAATGTATATTTAAAAATAGTTGTGTGTGTTAAATTTGTGGATAGATATTGTTTTATATATGTTGAATTAAATGAAATATTTGATCCCATGTGTGTTGTACCTTTGAATTGTCCATTCTTAGACTATGCATGACCATCCTATTTACCATTTTCAGTTGTCCATCAATATGAGGATGGAATGCAATATAATTTTTTAGATTTGTGTCCAACTTTGAATAAAGTGCTTTCTAAAAATCACTCAAAAATATTATATCCCTATCAAATATGATAGCTTTTAGTGTTCTAAAGTAGATACAAAAATTCTAAAAATATAATTAGGTTATTTCTAGAGCTTAGATTAATTTCTTTCAAGGTGTGATAATTACCATCTTTTAGAATTTATCAACTACTACATAAGCAAAATCATCACCATGCTTGGTAGTAGGGTAACCTAAACTAAAATACACGAAAATGGATTCTTATAGTTTTTTGAACCAATGAAGGTGTGTAATTACATTGCTTCTTATTGACCAATTTGGAAATTACACTTAAAATATAAGACTTGATGTATTGATAATATCTCACATTAGGTGTAGAAAAAATAAATGCTTATATGACATCCCAAGGGTTTTTTAACTCAAAAGTATCACATAACCTTACTAAAATGAGCTTCCTATATTACTTTATGTCTGTCTATATTATGTAGTACACAAAAGTACCCTAGATGATATAGGATTCCATATTGTAAGCAGAAATTTAAAATCTAACTTCCACCATGCAAGTTATGATAGGTTTATAAAAAGTCTCTATCGGATGAGTAAAATTTTGGTCAAGTGTTTGATTCATGTCCACATGTCTAAAGCATAGTGAGGAGATATTGAAGTTGAGTTTGAATCAAATAATAGCTTGTTGTATTGGCACTACTGCACTTATTCTTGATGTTATAATAGAACTGCTAAAGAGATAAAGAGATAATAGAACTGCTAAAGAGATATAGAACTGCTAAAGAGATGCACTTATTCTTGAATTTATAGTCCCAAGAAGTTATAAATATCTATTATATTATCTGGTTTAGGCCATTCTTGAATGAATTTAATATAGTTAGGGTCCACATGAAATCATTTTGAATTTACAATGTATCCCCTATACTATATTTCCCACATGGAAAATAAAAACTTCTCCATGTTAGTCTACAACTTATGTTATTAAAAAGTGTGAAACACTTGTTCAATATGGAATAGATTTTCAACCCATATTTTTTCTAAAGATTAAGATGTAATAAAGGTAGACAATAATAAATAAAGTAGTGAAATACCGACGGATGTCATTCTTCATCTACATAAATGATTTAGGTTTGATAATTAAGGAAAAGGAAACAACCAACCATTCAAATAAGCCTTCATTTTCTTTAAAATCTATTTTCTATATGTCTATAGATTCAATAAGAATCCAATGATACCCACACATAGTATCAATTTTGGTGAAGAATTTGGCAACAATGATTTGGTATAGTATATCCTCAACCTTGGGAATAAGAAAGTGGGTTTTCATTATGATCTTATTGAGACATTTTTTATTGATGCAAACATACACATGACATATTTATTTGACATAAGAAAAATAGGGGTTTTTTATGGTGATAGGTTGGTTTTGATGTGTCCTTTATCCACTAGTTCATGTATTTGCTACTTGATCTCTTCATTCTCAAAAAATGATCTATGGTATAAAGAAACATTAGGTAGAGGTAGTCTGGGATTAAATCAATAGTACGTTTTATTGCTCAGTGTGTAGGTACCTCTTTAGGTGACTAAAATATATCTTTATATTCTCCCAACATAATTTCTAATTATTATGTTTCTATTGAAGGAACTACAATATGATTTTGTGTCACAAGGGCATTCTTACATTCATATTTAATGATCAAAAGTAAAAAAATCTTACCATAATTAAATTAACTTAATTCAGGATGTATTTATTTACTTGGATTACATTCTTACTCAATAATATGTTGTTGACATATTCATGAATCCTTTTTCATCACCTCATTTAATTGAGTTGCATGGCATGCTTGGGGTTTCTTAATTTATCCTTGGGGGGTGTTCATGAGTACATCTTCCTTCTTCACTTCATGTATATATATTGTACATGAGTACCTGATCAGGCCTTGTATTTAGGACTCATACTCTAGATATGTCACTTTATCTTGTTTTGGTTATTTAGAGCCCCTAACTTTGCTTTAGCGGGGTGTTAGAGTATATTCTCATGTTTGTTAGATTCCATAGATTATTTTTCATCTTTTTCCTAGTTTTGTACTTTGTGGATTTATCACACATTGGTTAATTAGGATTGCTTCTTCTATTTCCTTATCTATTTATGCAAGGCCTCTCCATTGTAATACATAAGTAATTTATAAATATCATATGATTTTCCCTATCTTGCATTTCATCTTTTCAACATCTATTGGTGCTTTTGTTGTCAATGCTTTAGATTCTTGGCTTCTTGGAATGATCATTTTCTCATTCCTTATAATTTTCCTAGTGTGGTACTCTTCATTAGCATTAGTGAAGAGTTATATACCAAGTGGCACTTTAAAATTTGGGAATGGTTATTATGATAATTTTATGGTATTTTCTTCTTTTGAGGATGGTGCAAAGGGTCATTCCCTTATTTAGGATTTTTCTTGATTCCATACATGAAATTCCTAGGCTACACTTTATCTTAGACTTGGAATATTATTCCTTATAATTATGTTTGATATTTTAATTCAACCATGTAGGATTATCCAATGGATAATATTTTGATAAAATTGATATCAAACTAGATAAATGGTTTCAATCCTAACATGTACTTCAATTTTTCTTTTCAGATTTGTTTAAACATTTCGTTTTAAAGCCAAAGTATGAAAGATATATGTGTACTCTTTAACACATTGATCATGACCTTGGTGTAAGTGTGAACTTTATGTAATAGTCATCATAATTTATATCATGGTTATAGGTTTATTTGAGTGCTTCTATGAAAGCATTCCAAGTATCCACATACATAATTTAGTCATCATCCTTATGGACAATGTAGTAATTATCCCACTATTTATCTATGGATAAATAAAGTTTTGAAATATTAAAGTTACTATTTTATTTGTTGAAGAAATGAATAAACTAAATTAATCTAGTTATATATGTAATATATATCTTTTCTTCCTTCAAACATATGAATGCCTAGATTGAATTGTATCTTGTATGGTACTTGGCCACCAAAAGGTCATTGTGAATGAGATGTATCAGAAGAAATGTGAACATTCATAAATAGTTGAGTGAAATGATAAATGACCCATGCTCATTCATGTGCATGGAACTCTTCAAATTCTTCATGTTTCCTTTTCAAATCATCCTCTATCATTTTCTGGAACATTTAACAATCCAATGTCTCTAAATTTGATTTTTTTTCTATTTGAGGATGTGAAGGAAGGTATGAAGGTAGATCAAGATTATCAATCCATAACTTCCTATAATTATAGTTTTTATGAGGGGATATAAAATCAAATAATTATTTCAACTATGACTTCAATACCACTATGTTATGATATATAGTACGTATATTATAATACCACCAATTTTGTAGCTAAGAAGAGACATGATAGACAATTTCACTAAATAGATTAAATGGGTTATTATTGAAGCATAAATTAAAATTATAGAGACTAAAAGATATATCAGAGTGAAATGAGACAAGGGAAAGAGACAAGAAGATAATGGACACCAAATTAGAATTGTAACTACTAATAAATTTAACCCATATTTGTACAAGATCAACACTTAGAAATCACACTATATAATATATTTTGAATTCAAACATGATATAAAAATATATAGGAAATATATTCCTATATTTATTGAGCTCATATCTCCACACATATATCCTCATGTCCCTAAAAATATTCACTAATAATATTAAAGCTATTTATGATATATTATTGATACTTACAACAATATATAGCTTTAAACAATTATATTTGACTAACTACCCAAATAACAATATAAATGTAATACTAATTTACCATATATTAACCTAAAAATAACCATGTGAATACTAAATTCCCAACATTCCCCCTTTAATTTTTACATGGTAGAACACATCTCATTCTCAAACTACAATATGTTGTTGTAAACACTAGAAAACTAAACCAACGATTATAGTTGTTGTAAGATATTTATTTAGACCCCTTGGCCCCCTTGGGTTAGAATATGACTTGAAACCCATTTAAAACACCCATTTACCCTTTTACACACATTTAACTAAATTAATTAATTAATTAATCTACTTAATCCTATTTACACCTAGCCCTAACAAAACCCATGGCTAACTTAGTGACACCTAGCCTTAAGACCATTTCCTACCTTAGAATTTAAATCCCTAACCTCCTCAACTACTTATCCTTTCATGCCCATACTAACTTAAACAATCTCAGACCACTTCCAAGGGTCTTAATGACCAAACTAAAGTGACAATACTATTTTAGGTAACTTAGACTATTTCCACCTTGAGCAATGTTGGTCACCCCTCGACTGACGTTGGTTGACCAAGATCGATGTCAATTACTTAAGGCTACCCCAAGACCCTTGCTCAGGAGGTTGAATCATTTTGGTCAAGAACCAGAACACTTGTGTGAATCCAAGCTTTTTAACGAACCAGAGAACTAATCCATAGACCATGAAGTGCTTTAGCACCTCAAGATTGAAGACTTAAGAACTATTACTCTATCCATTTTATTTCAAAATTCCAAGTATCTCACACTCAACTTCAAGTCATCATCTGGATAACAACTCCATAAACATCTATGTATTCCATGTTTTTCACAAGTTTAACATCTAGTTTTTGTAGTTTATTACTTGCACCCACTTCTAATCTCTCCACATGGATTCTTTTTTGTTGGATTTATACAACTCCAAACACCCCCTTGTCCACAAAATCCGCACCAACCATTCCCAGTCATTTGAGTGTCAAATATCTATGTTTGATATCTCTGAGACCCTATTTTATTCTCACGACCATTAACCAACCCCAAACAACCTACAAAACCCCTCTACAACCAATCTGAATCCCATTTTTTACCCAAAGCCAAAATTTTGATGAAACAATAGTGACTTACATCGGTCACCCTTAATTAGCATCGATTGCCCCCGACTGACATCAGTTATCCTTAACCGATATCAATTACATAGTGACCAAAATTTATACCTATATAATTATATTTTACCAAAAATAACAAGTTAAAATGATCCATCAACCCTCACCCAAAATCTAGTTTTCTGACTTTTGTAACAACACAAAGTCATAAGCAATTTTTTGAATCAAGTTTTATCACTTTACAATTTCTTTTGAACAATTTAATGTCATTTTTTAAAAATAACTCATATCTCTTAAAAACATTTATTACATTGTGATTAAATACTTTTCATTACTTTATGCAAGTATCTCTTATCAACATTTTTCATAACTTGACTTGTTAAATGAGTGGATTTATATCCTTCTAGTGAAGTCTTGTACTTCTTGGATTTAACACTTGCTAGGCAATCCACCCTCAAATCTTACTAATCAATCCCATTTCAAGTCTCATTCTTATTGTAGGTCATTCCTCCCAAGCCAAAGAAATGTTATTCACATCATCTAGATCATGGAACATGCAACCACATCTAGGTTCATCTATACCTTTCCCTTTCTTTTAGTTTTACTTATTTTCTAAAATAAAAAGAAAATAATACAAAAACATAGTGAAACATAATGAACTGAATCCTTTCCAAGCACACCGATGAAGGTATGGGTGGGTTGGTTGGTGGTTTAGATGGGATTTATTCCTCAATGAATACCTCCTCCCCTACTTGGGGCATCCAACCTTCCACTGCATCATTTTTTTTATTTTACAACCTATTGATGTAACCTACACAACAAAAAGGGGGAAAATGTAGACACTATAAAACCACACCAATGGTTCTAGTTATCATTAAATACTTTTTTGACCCCCCTTAGTCCCCTTGGGTTAGAATATTCCTTAAAACCCCTTAAAACACCCATTTACCCCTTTACACACATTTAACTAAATTAATTAATTAATTAAGCTACTTAATCCTATTTACACCTCACCCTAACCAAACCCATGGCTAACGTAGTAACACCTAGCCTTAAGATAATTCCCTACCTTAGCATTTAAAGTCTTAACCTCCTAGACTACTTCTTCTTTCATGCCCATGCTTCCTTAAACAAGTTTAAACAACTTCCAAGTGTCTTAAAGATCAAACTTATGTGAAAAATAATATTTTGTATAACTTAGACTATTTACAACATGATTAATATCGGTCACCCCTCGATCAACACCATTTGACTAGGACCAACATCACTTACTTAAGGTTACCTGAAGACCTTTGCTCAGGAGTTTGAATCATTTTGATTAAGAACCAAAACTCTTGTGCAATTCTGAGCTATCCATTGAACTAGAGAACTAGTTCAGAGACTAGGAAGTGCTTCACCACCTCAAGATTCAGGCTCAAGCACAATTACTCTATCTATTTTGTTCCAGGATTCCAAACAACTCACACTTAACTTCAAGTCATCATGAGGTCAACAACTCCATAAATAACTAATTATTCTATGTTTTTCACAAGCTCAACATCTACTTTTGGTAATTTAGTGTTTATGCCCACTTCTAATCTCTCCCCATAGTCTCTTTTATGTTGGAGTTTTTCAACTCCAAACACCCCTTTGTTTACAAAATCCCTACTAACCATTCATAGTCATTTGAGTGTCAAATCTTTGTGTTTGGTATCTTTGATACCCAATTTTATCTTCATGACCATCAACCAACCCCAAATGGCCCATAAACCCCTCTACAACCAATCCAAAGTCCCTTTTTTGCCCAAATCCAAAAGTGTGACAAAACACATAGTGACCAACATTGGTTGCCCCTGATCAGCATCAGTTATCCATAACTAGTATTGGTTACACAATGACTGACATAGGTCTCTATGCAATTATTTTTCCAAAACATAGAAAGTTAAAATGACCCATCAACCCTCACCCAAAATCTAGTTTTTTTACTTCTGTCATAACACATAGTCATAAGCAGTTTTTTGAATCAAGTTTTAGCACCTTAGCATTTGTTTGAACAAGTTAATGAAATTTTGTTAAAATCACTTATTTCTCCTGAAAAGCAGTTATTACATTGTGATTAGATACTTTTCATTACTTCATGCAAGTATATCTTATCAGTATTTTTCATAACTTAACTTGTTAAACAAGAGGATAGACAACCTTCGAGTGAAGTCTTGTACTTTTTGGATCTAGCTCTTGCTAGGCAATCCACCCTCCAAACTTACTAATCAATCCCATTTCTAGTCTAATTGATATTATAGGTCATTCCTCCCAATCCAAAGAGGATTTCTTCACATCATCTGCATTATGGAGTGTGCAACTACATCCAAGTTCATTTATACCTTTCCATTTATTTGAGTTTTACTTATTTTCTAAAAGCGAAAGAAAATAATACAAAAACATAGTGAAACATTCTGGCATGCCTAGTGGGACGTTAGAGTTTTCTTGGGTTCATAATTATTTTAGGACATTCTAGTTGCATTACTGAAAGACTCATTCATTGCACTTCTTTGTTTCCTCCCTTTCAAGATCAAAAGTAAGTACTTATTTTATTTACTTTCTTATAAAAGGCAAATCATTAATTTTCCTATATTTCTAAAAAGTGAAAAGGCATTAATCTAAGGATAATACTTGCATCCTCATTCTGAATTTATGTGCATTCTAGTTGTTTTTTTACTCATTCAAAGAAACTAAAAAAATCATTTTGGGTTTAAAATCAACCTTCATTCATTGATTGCTTTCATGTTTAAATCACATGGCTTAAGTAATCGATAAATCAAACATAGCAATCAATTTTGTCACACACACATACCAACCCACTCATACAATTAATTCATCAAACATTGACATAAGGCCCAACTAGTATTTCATCACCAAGCATTAAACCTTCACCCTTGGATATCCTACTTAGACTTCACCACCAAGGGGAGAAACCAAAACTCAATACACTGGCTAATTTAGTATATCTTGGCTAAGAATCTAACACCCTTATTACTATGGTGTGTGAAGTGAGGGGGTAAGCCCACTTACCTTATGGGTGAGACTTCGATTGCCACCATCTCTACCACTCAATCCATGAAGACCCAATCTTCCTCTTCCATAAATAACCCTTCAACCACCATTAACCAAAACCAAGCTTCCGTTATACCAACCAATTCCCAACATGCTCTACTTCCACCAACCCCATTACTAACCCATCAAATGTAGGGATAACTCATCCCATGGCAACCCAAGCACCACGTACCACTGGGATGCCTTCCATTATTATTTCTTCTTTACCTCTTGTCATTCAAAACCCAAATTCCTCTACCCCCTTCCAAAACTTAGTGGTTTCCATACTGTCTACTGTCCCGCACATAAGTACCAATATGACTACACATCTTCAACCAACCAACCCAAGAATTCCCATGACCCAGCCAATGCCTACTACACCTAACCTGAGCTATGTCCCAAACCCAAAAGGATACATTCCTCCTTTATCTTCCCAACCTTTCATGGCCAATTACCAATATGTGGCCTCTACCCAACCTTCTACCAATTACCAATATATTACACCCTCACAACTCCAATAATACATACCTTATAATTAAGGGGTTACACCACAAACTAACCTCATTAAAATGTTGATGGATAAGATGACAACTCTAGAGACATCCATTTCTGGAACCCATAATCTTTTGTCCTATGATTAGATTTACAATGATCCCATCCATCCTTCCCTACCAATCCATCCTTCCATGCATAATGGGAACTTCCCAAATTTACTAAATTATAGAGTAAGGAAGATCCACAAAAACACCTAAGAGTGTTTAGGCATGCAGCTATCTAATTACCTATGATGATGCTCTTCTACTCCAAACCTTTCCCATGTCCTTAGCATGACCCACATTGGACTGATATAATGTCATCACTAGGCATTCCCTCTTTTCTTTTGCTCAACTTGATCAAACCTTCTTAGACCAATTTTTTATCAACATCTCCAAGAAAGTATCTATAACTGACTTATATTCCATTTGGTAATTTGAGGATGAATATTTGTTGATTTCATTTCTCATTAGAGAGGGTTGATCAACCAACTCTCCTTCTCCTTACCCCAACTTGAGTTAATTGAAATTTTATTTTGGGCATGTGCTAAACACATCTCATCCACCCTACAGGTTCAAACAATTTGAACCTTCGATGAGGCATTTGCCATGGATAGAAAGTTAGAAATTTGAGCAATTGATGAGGGAAAATTTAAGTTTAGGAATAAGAATGCTATTTTCAAATTTATAAAAGCTTAATCTAAACCCTATAACCACACCAAATATAAAGAAACATCCAATTTCATTGTACTTAAAATGTCTCCTCCTATAATAGTTAAGAAATCCAACCCAACCACTTCTTGGAACCAAAATTCTAAATCCCAAAACAACTTTGTGCAAAAGTAATATAATATGTTAGGGGAGTCTTATGCTTTGGTTTTGAAAAAACTATTGAAGGCATCCATAATCCAACTTCCTCCAATCAAACCAACTCAATAATTTGATTCCTCCATATTATACCAAGTTGGTATAAGGAAATTGAGATATGTAACTTCTACCATGTCATTGGGATTAATTTTGATAGATGCAAAATAGTTAAAAACATAGTCCAAGACTTGATTTCTAAGGGAGAGATCATAATGAATAACCCAAATATAACCCCCAATCAAATGCTTAAGATATTTTGACAACCACTCCCAAACCACCCACCTCCCACAAACAATGAGCATACAAATGTAGAAACATCCCACAAAAATGAGGTTTATACGATAAACATTATTCTCAATGAACTTATAGTTAATGAAATCATAGCCCAAAAAATTGTTCCTTCTCCACTCACCTCCATAGTGTAATTACCCATCTCTCCTTTAGAAAACATAAAGAAGGAAGACACCACCATCCTTTCTCCACTTACTTCCATAGTAGAATCACCCATCTCTCCTTTGGAAATCATAACAAAGGAGGAAACCGTCACTCCCATTCCCTTTTATTCCATATTAGAACTAGCTATCTTTTATTTATAAAGCATAACTAAGGAAGAGATTGTCTTGCCTACTCCTTTCATGGTAGAATCACCCACAAAATCCTTAGAACCATTAACAGATGAAAAGGAGAACATGACCATCCCACTTCCACAACCACTTGGTTTATTCATAGAAACTACTATGGGGGAGGCCAAGCCTATCTATAAACCATTTTCAAGATTGGTCTAGAATCTAGAATTTTTATCTCAATCAAAGCTTGATCGGGACATATTTTTGCATGACCTTGGCTTTCATACCCAAACAAGAAGGATTCACCAACCACACCATTATCTACCCAAAATTCAACCTCCATAAATAAAAACACCACTACCTCAACCAAACTAATAAAAATGTCAACATCTCAGAATAAACCAACCAACCCAACTCCTTCAAAGACAAAAAAAAAAAAAAAAAAAAACTCCACTACCCCATTAAAACCTAAGTTTCCTTCCAGCTCAAAATCTCACCTATCCTATTTTTAAATTAGAATCGACACCACCAATAACCCCTAAAAATTCACAAACCAAACCAAAAATGAGGATTGAACCATCTAGAATTCAAAAACCCAAAACCATTTTACTTCCCATTTCAACTTTACCTTCCATTTCAAGGCCACATCCCTCATTCATTTTAATACCTCACCCTTCCACCTTGTTGAAAAGACCAAGCCATCCAATAAATAAACCACAAGTCTAACCTCCACTTATAGCCACACCTCCACCTATTCTTAATAAACGCTCAACCTCAAAACCCTTAACTTCAAAACCATCTATGAAAATAATTCCACCAACTGAAGATCCATTCACTAAGCCTACCCCTAAAAAGTTATTCACCCCAATAGTCACAACCAAAACCTCCACCTCCTTGCCGCTATTAATAGAATCCTATTTTACTATCTTGTAAAGGTTGTTACAAACTTCCTACATAAACTTACCTCTATTCAAACCATTCGACCCTCTTAGCACAAAACCATCTTGTTTCAATGACAACTTAATATGCACATACCATAGGACACCTAGACATAATATAAAGAACTATAAATATCTTTAAGAAATAATCCAAAAACTATGTGATGCAAATGATATTTTGATAGAGGAAATTCCTATTATCCCACAACCAAGCCAAAAACCCAAAACAACCACTCCACATAAACCTATTCCCAAACTTTCATCTAAGAGTACAGAGGAAAAAAAGTAACCTAATAACCCACATACTTTCCAAATCGGTGTCATCCATGTGGTCACTCGATCATAAACCCAAAAGGATAAAGGGAAAGCCAAGGTATACATCCCTTGGACAAACCCTTATTCTATGGAAGCACCCCAACCACCTTCACCAAATCCCAAGATTTATATCTTGGGTACACCACAATCACCTTCACCAAAGCCCAAGATTTATATCTTGGGTACACCCCAATCCAACCCATCCAGACTAATACATAGGTTAGCTCTTAAACAACTTCACCAAACTGTGGTGAAGATGACTTTGTATGAGTTTATCTAAACCTTGTCTCAACACCATCAATCTCTTATGTATGTTTTGCAATTGATCGAGTTTCAACTCAAATATCCTTGACTATTATCATCCCTAACGGGAGCCCTTCATCTATCCTTCTTTGTCACATTTTTGGATTTGGAGATATCCCCTATCCACCTAGATGATCTAGATCTTCCCCTCTTTATCATTGCCCACATTAATCAAAACTGGATCAAAAGGGTTATGATTGATGTGGGATATAACATCAATATCATCTCCTCCCATGCCTAAAATCAACATAATCTCCCATAGAACATCATGTTTGAAAAAACTATCATACTTTGATCTTTTAATGATAATGGAAACTAACGTAGGGACAGTTATCCTTCATATACATTTGGGTCCTCTCACTCTTCTTGAGTTCTTTTACATTATAGAATGAGAGTTTTAATATAAAAATTTGTTTGGATGCCTTTGGATTCATACCATAGGTTGTTTACCATCAACTTTGCATAGGTGCCTCAAGTTTGAACACAAGGGTCAATTTCATGTCATTCCAACCAATGCTAGTCCTTTCAAGTCATGTAAAATGACTTACCATCCCGATGTTGTTCTCATTCTATTAAAAGATGCATCCCTTTCATACTCTATCAACCAAAATTCTATAATATTGATCATACCTTATTCCCAAATCTCTATAAAAAATCCCTTGGAATCCACATTACAATGTCTCTCACTCAGGGAATATCAACAATTGACTCTAAATGCCCTTCCTACTCCCCAAGAGTAAAGAATTCTTGATCAACATTCTAGCTATGGTTCCAACATTAGAACCATCATTTATTTTGGTCCTCCCAAATTACAAACCAATTTTATCTATGGGGGACTTAATCAACCACCTTCAACTTCCAATGCCTCTTCTATTAAACCATTCACCTCCAATTTCTCTTTCTTAGATAAACTAGAGTTTACCCATACATGCCTTCATCGATGTGCTTGTAAAATATTTGGTTTATATCATTATGAACATGGACCACATGAGATTCTCCCATGTGAAACTCAAAATCCTCATGAATGAGATGGTCTTGGATTCCTCCAACTAGAATAACCAACCAACCCACCTTCCATCATGATCATTGAGTAAGAAATCCCATCCTCACCAACCCCTTTTTCTTTGAAATTTGATGATCTCAATTCCATTCCTCCTAACCATTTTTTGATCAATATTATTATTTTGGGACCCCTAGCCTATCAAACTGATGGGGAAAACAAAACCATTCCTCTGACTCATCCTAAGATGGTATAAGATGATTTTCCTAACATTAATACTATCTGGTGTTAAGATGACAATTCCCTTCTTACCTATCTTGCTGCTAAAGATTCCTCTTTTCATAAATCCCTTCTTCTTGAGACATCAACCATGTTGAATGAAGCTACCTTTAACATCAACTTGGTCACTTAGGGTAGCCCTTGCATAATCAAAATTGGCCAATCCTTAGATTTCTTAGAGTGTTAGGAATTATTTTACTTTTTACATGATCATAGCATAGCATTTTCTATCTTATGGTGAAATCCTAGGAATCAACCCTTCCATAGTCATCCAAAACATTTTTACCAACCTTGACTCCAATCCTATTAGGTAAAAGCTTCGAAGGATGCACCCTTGCATTACCCTTATAAAAAAACTTCAACATCTCTTATCCATCAACTTCATCCAACCCATTGATTATCCCCAATGGGTTTCAAATTTTGTTCATGTCACTAAATTAATAGGGGGACTTCATATTTGCATGTATTTTCATGATCTTAACCTTGCTTGTCTAAAATATGACTTTTCTTTGCCAAGCATTGACCAACTTGTTTATCTAACTACCAGCCATGAGATGTTATCTCTTATGGATGGATTCTCAGGCTATAATAAAATCTTGATCACCCCTGAAGATCAACATAAAACTACCTTCATCACCCCATGGGGAACCTTTTGCTATAGGGTCATGCCTTTCAAATTAAATAACACTTGTGCAACCTATCAATGTGACATGACCTACATATTTCATGACCTCATCCATAAAACCATGGAAGACTATGTAGATGACCTTCTCAATAAGTCCAAATGTTTTAAATACCATTTGGTAATCCTTAAGGTTATCTTTGAATGCCTTACCCACTTTCATATTAGCTTCAACCCAAAAAAATGCATCTTTAGGGTCTTGTGAAGTAAACTTCTTGGATTTATTATTTATCTCCATGGAATATAGGTTGATCTTGCTAAATTTAAATCAATAATAATCATCCCTCTTCCAACTAACCTTAATCAACTCCA
The DNA here is from genome assembly GCA_037957365.1 of Torreya grandis. NCBI lineage: Eukaryota > Viridiplantae > Streptophyta > Pinopsida > Cupressales > Taxaceae > Torreya > Torreya grandis. Next base: position 77,270 of record JARHVA010009170.1, read on the forward strand.
TAGTTTGTAAGGGAAGCTTCAATCTATTCATTGCTTCATCTCTCAATTCTCTGATAGATGTAAGCCTTTTCATCACCTCCTTAAGAAGGATATCTCCTTTACGTGGAACTAAGACTATAAAAATGACTTTGACTTACTCAAAATATACCTTCTTTCCCCACCTATTCTTGTACCTCCAAAAGAGGACCAACACTTATACTTCTACATTTCTACTACAGACCATTCCTTAGGTGCCATGCTTGCACATTGTGATGATCAACATAAAGAGCAGGAAATATATTATATAAGTTTAACAATTATAGAGTATGAGACTCATTATACCTATAATAATAAATTATGCCTCGCCATGGTTTTCATGGATTCTAAAGTCCATCACTACCTCCTTAACCACAAAACCTTTTTTTATTACCAATACCGACCCCCTCAAGTACATGTATTCTAAGCCATATCAAAATTAGCAAATGGCTAGATCATGATTTTATCTATGTTCAATCTTGAGTTCTTTAAACAAAATTTAGTCAAAGGGCAAATCATTAATGATTAATTGGCTAAGACCCTTTTAGCCAACAACCATCCTTCTAACCTGGAGTTTCCTAATGAGTCCATCACAACTCTCTCTCTCAAGAAGGCATTGCATGTCAAATGATCATGTTCTTTGATGGATAAAAATGTCAATATGGTGGGGGTGCTGAAATCATCCTTATCCCCCTTGAAGGTGAGCCTTTTCCCTTGTCCTCAAAACTTGACTTTTATTACACCAACAACATGGCCAAGTATGAGGCCTTAGTTCTAGGTCTCCAAATAGCTTTATCCTTGAGAGTTAAATTGATCAACATTTTATGTGACTCCTAGCTTATGGTAAACCATATCAATGGTTCCTACCAATGTAAAAATGATGTTCTACAAAAATGCAAATAATTGGTAGATGTACTATTGATGTCATTTGATCATTACCTTATTCAAACCACTCCATGTTCAAAAAAAAAGTTCATTGATACCATGGATTCACTAGCTTCCCAAATCCCATATATACCTTCCAATTCCAAAATATTTATCACCATCCACTAATTTAACTAACCCTCTTTCACCAAACTAGACGTCCCTTCCATTTGCAATGTGGAGGAATCCTAACTTGATGTCTGGTATAAGCAAATCTTTGACTATCTTGCCTTAACCATCATCCCTTCTAATCTATCTAGAAATGGTAGACAAAATTTTATACATAGTACTTCTCTCTATACCATATTATGGGTAATTATTTACAAGCAAGCTTTGATGGTCTTCTTTTTAGATGCCTACATAGTCATGAAATATATCATGCAATCATAGAAATGCATGATGGGATTTGTGGAGGACATTTTAGTGGTTTAGTTATCACTTAACACATCTTTTTCCTTGGATATTATTGGCCTATCCTTAACCAATACTATTGTGACTATGTCAATAAGTGTGTCAAGTGTCATCAACACACTAACCTGCATCATGTTCCTAGTCAAGGCCTTCAAGTCTCTAAGGATTTTTGGCCCTTCTCTTAGTGGGTATTAGATCTCATTGGTGAAATCAACCCTCATTCCTCACAAATACATCACTCTATCATCATCATGAAAAAATACTTCACCAAATGGGTAGAGGCTATTCACCTTATCTCAAATAAAGATAATAAAATTATTAACTTCATTAATCATCATATCATCTACCACTCGGTGTTCCTCATAAAATCATCACTGACAATGGTAAATCATTTTAAAAATTAAAGTAATATTTATGACACCTTTGGCATTAATTTAAGCTTTTCATCTCCATATCATCCACAAACTAATGGACAATTTGAAGCCTCTAATAAAACATGTAATAAGATGCTAACCAAAATGGTCAATGAATATAGTAGGGATTGGCACTTACACATTCCCTTCACCCTATGGGGATATTGAACCAACATTTTAAACCCTATGAGTGACACCCCTTTCTTAGTTATCTTTGGATCAGAGGTTGTCTTGCCTCTCAAAGTACAAATTCACTCCCTTCATATATCCCTAAAGGATATCATCTCAGAATGTGGTTATCATTAAGATTGTCTAGCCCAACTTGTGCTACTTGATTAGCATAGTTTATCCATGCTTAACCATCTTTGTGTCTATCAAGAGTGAATCAAGCACACTTATAAAAAAATACCTAAGAGCATGAGAATTCAATATTAGAGACCTCATATTAAAGGAAAATAAACATGTAACCAACATGGAAAGAGGAAATCAGGGCAAGTTCACTTTCAACTGGCTTGGACCATTTATCATAATTCACAACTATGGGTCGAGATCTTGCCGATTATCATCCCTTAAAGGAAAACTAGAACTTGAACCCCTCAATTCTTAGCATCTATGTCCATTATTTTATTAAAATAAGTTATAATCACCTAGTGTCTAACTTGAGCTTGTCCCATGTTTTAAAAAGTTATCACCTTCATCCCTTTACTTTAAGGGCAACCAATTAAAGCAAAGAATTGTGTGATTATCTATCATAATTTTTATCTTAAATCTTAAATATGGGTACCATGGCTCTACCCATGGCATGATTCTCATGGATACTTTTTGTCCCTTAGATCCCCATGGTCATTGTATCTAAAAAACACCCTCTCACCCACCATTCAAACTTCTTGTGCTATATTTTTGCCCTCATAACAATAAACTTTAGGCATATATAAGCAAGTCTATGTCAACAAAGAACTATATATATACATATATATATACATATATATATATATATACATATATATATATATATATATACATATATATATATATACATATATATATATATATACATATATATATATATATATATATACATATATATATATATATATATATACATATATATATATATACATATATATATATATATATATATATACATATATATATACATATATATATATATATATATATTCTATGGGTCATATCTAAAATTGTGAACTTCTACCTTGAAGGACAGTTTCCAAAATAACTCAAAATTACTTAAAACAAGATAAACTGCTCCTTTGAAGGACAATTATCCAAATCAAAAAATTAGACAACTCCCTTGAAGGATGGCTAAGTCAAACATTTGTCAAGAAAGAAATCACATAGAAGCTTCCCACATTTATTATCTTTCCCAACCTATCAAACATAACGACATTGAAAATACCCATAGTCAAAATTCAAAAAAGTAAAAAATTATATATGAAAGCTTCAATCAACTTTCGTAAAAAGTAATAGTAGACTTCCTGCATCAATCGGTATACACTAAAATAAGACATAGACTTATTTATAATGGATCTTCAATCACCTACATAAGGTAAAAGCTATCCCCACAAGAAGGTTACACTATCATCCACCCCCCCCCCCCCACCATTTTACCCTCTAAAAATCAAGGTATTTTGAGCTTACTTGACACTACGTGATCAAGACACTTCTTAAAAAACCAATGAATGATAATGCGAAGCATGAGAAGGGATTATGTTCATAAGCCAATCCATCTTAATTTTTTGGTCCTTCCCAATGAAAGAGCACCACATCTCCTTATTCGTCATACAAACTTGTTGGTACATTTGATAAGGCGCTTGTCTTTTGATTGTTTAAACATTATTCTCTCATTTCTTTCCTCTTCTTACATATATCATTTTACCTAAATTAATTTGTTAAGGTTGTTTTAAACATTTTAAATCATCTCTCATTCAAATATATTAATGACATAATCATGTTAAACACATTTTAGAACATTATGTGTTTTACTATATGTTGCCGCAATCTATTCACCATTCATATTATTTCTTTAGTTGTTTTTATCATGAAAACATTCTATTCATCATAGTCATTATAATAAACATAATTAAATCACAGCAATCATCTCATACCTAATCTCAAGTCAAATTACATTATCCATCACATCAACATCATCATTAAGTATTCATCATACATTATCAAACCAACATCTCATATTAATATTATAACATCATGTCTATCTAAGCAATTTTGCTTATCATCATTCCTAATCAATTTATTTCATCACATAAAAATCATAAACAAATTTTTACCATGTATGAAATAAGAAACATTTAATTATTTTTCTAAACTAGATAAATGAATCAACCAATTATGTTCTCTAAAACACATATGCATCTAAATATGAGATCACATAAATTCATCAACTCAAATTCCACCTATGATAAATTAAGTTAAGCATATACCTACTAAAAATAAAAATGATAAATTATAAACATGTCATCAACATCATCGACATAGATCATCACATAAGCCTAATATAAAGAAACATAAATCAACCATAACATCACACATCATCATCCATAACATCATCATCATCATCATCTTAAAAACTCTTAAGAGTACCAAAACATTAGATTCATGATGTGGATGTGAATAGGTAGTTAATGACATGTGTGTGTGTGTGTGTGTGTGTGTGTGTGTGTGTGTGTGTGTGTGTGTGTGTGTGTGTGTGTGTGTGTGTGTGTGTGTGTGTCCATGTCTCTCTCAAAATGATATATACATCTTGATATATTGGCTCATAGGCTAGAATCAAAACCATAATAGTATAGGAAACCAATAATCTATGGTGCGGGGGCACTACTTTCCCCTGGACCCTATCCATCTCTCTGCCGTGTATGTGCCTCTATGAATGTTGTGCCACCAATGGGTTTAGTACTACCAAGGCTCCTTGATGTCACCCACTATGATAGATACTCTATGTAGTGAGGCACATCTAGAATCCTGGTAATGACTTGACCTTCATATTATCTAATTTCCTCTACTATCATAACATATCTCATCACTGGGATAGTCTAAAGTGGCCCCATAATTACTCCATTCTATGATCATCCTTCTGCCTGCCTCAAAGCACCCTGCTCAACTATCACTAGAACCAATTATGCCTATAGCCCATCCCTTTCCTACATGATAGTATCTAGTTATCCCCGTGCAGAGTCTCTCTCTTGGGTGATGATGGCTAGTTGTACTTCAAGACTATCCCTCTCCTAGATCATCACTTCTAGTTGTTCCCATGTTGTGTCTCTCTCCTAAGTCATAGATGTAATAAATGTCTTTAGAGACACCTATGCTACTCTTTTACTATCCCTCTCTGTAGTCACATTTGTAAATTAGGAGCATCCTTCTCCATCTATGCCTCCTCACCCTCCTCCTCATCCAACTCCTCACCCATCTCCTCAGCCTGTCTATCATCTCCTCCTACATTTAGGCCCTATCCTCCATCTCCACCAACCACTATAGGGTGTTGTCTCTACCACCAAGTAATATACTTAGGAGTCACCCTAGTGTCATCCACTGTTGTATGGTCTAATAGTTCCTCATATAGTATATCTTCCTCTGTTGGATGTGGTAGAGGTAGTGATGCCTCTACATCATCTCATCAAGATCATGAGAATACTCCAAACTCACCCTACACCAAGCCATACTTCTACCTCACATGGTCAAAAGGGATTAACTCTATCTAATGATCCCTCATCCCATATCTCCATCTGAAGCTCTATAGTGAAAAATTTTGTATGTGCATCACCCTCCATGATGGGAATCCCATGTGAGGTATCTAGATAACCTCACCATATACTAGAGCATACAACTACTACCTGAACCATGCTAAGTCTTAAATTTCCCCACTTACCTATAGCAACTCCATATCTGATCTCTACCTCATAGACCTGATTCTAAATTGGGTCTAGTTCCATGTCATCCATGGTAATCCAATTGGTCATAATATAGTAATATGTTGATATGCCCAATAGTGGAGTAAGAAGCATATGCTCATCCCATACCATCTATGTACTCGGTTGCCCCATAGCTCCCAATAAATTTGTACCAATAGTGTTGGTTCCCAAATATATATTATGTGGTCTTCATGCATATCTAATAGAATGCTTGTCAAAGGCTAGAGATACCTCCCCTCACTAGAATTGGGTAATGCATAATAGGTGACTAATGTCATCAGCATAGTCATAAGTTTCCTCCTCTTAGTATCCATATGATATAGATCCTCAAAATATACCCCACCATGAAACTAGGCCTCCACTACATGCTCATCATATAATAAATCCATCTTTGAATCTAGCTCCTAACTACAAATCAACTCCACCGCTCGACCCTATCTGGGTAGGCTCAAAATCCTATGGATGTCCTCTAAAGTGATGGTGAGCTCTCCTATCGATAACCAAAATGTGTTGATAGGCGAGTCCCATCTCTCGATGAGGGCTATCAACATCACTATATTTTGGGGCATGTATTGATAGTGTTGCATGCCACCTAAACCCATTGTTGTCATATAGGCCCACTCATCCCTAGTCATGTCTTTGCATAGCTCCTTTAGTATAAGCAGCACATGATCCTACATCATCAAAAATGACCTTGCCTCTAAGGTATATATATATATATATATATATATATATATATATATATATATATATATATATATATATATATATATATATATATATATATATATATATATATATATATATATATATATATATATATATAACTTAGTTTAACCTACACTTTAAAAACCTAACACACACTTGCCTACACTAAACAATCTTATTTAACTACCCCTAGGCTCCTTTTGCTTACCAACCCTTACTTACTCTCAACTATAGCTACACAATATCACACCTCAAACTTATACCCTTACCCTCCCCACTAGATAAATGAATGCCAATCATACCCACACCACATATATCCTTTTTTAGCCCTTAAGACTTGTCAACACTCTACACAATTCCGAACATTTTTAAAATACAACTTCTTTCCCCTACCCTTTACCCTATGACCAATGTCGATCGACCCTCGATCAACTCTAGTTCCTTATTGATCGATGTTAGTCAACTCTCAATTGGCATAGACTTTCTAGTTATCTAATGTTAATCCAATCTTGATCAACATCATATCCCTATCAACCAACATTGGTTGACCCTCGAGTGGCATTGATCATTGTCTTTTTTCTAGACTGAGCCCTCAAGCCCTAATTTACCTCAAACCCTTAGTTTTTCACCTACAACTTAACTAAATTTAATCCCCCACACTCTCTACCCTCCCCTCTAACTTATTTACCATCTAATTCAAAACAAAAACATTGAATTACCCCCATCCTCACACCTTACCCTACCCAAATACATTCACACAACAAAAAAAATAAGAAAACACATAGCACAAATCACCTACATCATCTTGTGTCCATCTTTGTGGTGGTACTCATTGTCCCACTACTACTTTCCCTCCACCCAATTCTTGTCCTCCAGCTTGTTACATCTTTGTCTCTCTTTGTCCCACCTAGTTCCCACACTCTACCAAATCATTGACCTAATCCACAATACTCTAACTACCAACTCAACTATTTCACTCAACCTTCATCTAGCACCACTTTTTGGGCATTCAATGCTCTAGAATATGACAAATGATAAAAACAACATGACAACATGCCTTTTATTTTTAAAATGACCTTTTGGTCACTACCCCCTTTTCTAGGGTTTTGAAGGTGGCCGATGTCGGTCACCTCTAGGGTTGGGATGACCAACATCAATTGATCCCACCTTATCATGACTAGTATTAGTCACGTAAATTAGGGTTTTAACCCTAACTCCACCCCTATCTTTGGTCCCTTATCCCACCACAAGGGATCCTTTTCCACATTCAAGCAACACACTTTGCATCTAGTTTATCCACCTGCACTCAAAAATTACCTTTTTCTCCTCTGACTTTATCCACAACTTTCATTCCCTTTGGTCCATCTTGACAATTGTTCACATATTTTTTATTCCACCCATGCTTTGGTCACATTGACTGCTTAGACTACCTTGTCATGATTCATAATGTTACACACATGCACTATTATATGTAGGCCTTTTAGTGCATTGGAACATGCCCACTTGTGGTTCTAACACCTGTAACCCATTTCATCTTCTAAAAATCACCCTACTTTTAGATCCCTAACAACACAGATAGCTCAGAGCATAGACTTACATTTATAAGTATAACCCATATCAGTTACACCTAATGTTGTGGCCTGGTTCACTTATCACTTGTTCTCCTAAGTACAACCTTATTCCCTAATTTTTTCAACCATGGTTGCCTCATCTTGGTGTAATTTATGACATTGTAATTTATTACATTTTGTATGCCCTTTTGTGCTTCCATGCCTAACCACTCAAATAATATTGTCCCCTACTTACCCAGTTATCAAACCCACCCCTAACTTCATTTTTACCTCATCGATTCATATCTTTAGGGGTAACACCTCCTCCCATACTTGGGGCATCCAAACTTCCACTACATCATTCATTTTTGTTTTGCAGTCTGTTGATGCAACCTATGCAACAAAAAGGAGCAAAAAAAAAAATACTAGAAAACCACACCAATGTTTCTATTTATCGTAAAATACTTCTTTTGACCCCCTTGACCCCATGGATTAGAATATTCATTAAAACCCCTTAAAAACACCCATTCACCCCTTTACACACATTTAACTAAATTAATTAATTAATTAATTAAGCTACTTAATCCTATTTACACCTCACTATAACCAAACCCATGGCTAACTTAGTGACACCTAGTCTTAAGACCCTTTCTTACCTTAGCGACTACTTTTCACATGCCCATGTTGCCTTAAACAAGATTAGATATCTTTCAAGGGTCTTAACAACCAAACTTAAGTGAAAAATATTATTTTGGGTAACTTAGACTATTTCCACCTTGACCAATGTTGGTCACCCCTCGATCGTTGTCAATTGACCAAGACCGATGTTAGTTACTTAAGGCTTCCCCAAGACCCTTACTCAAGAGGTTGAATCATTTTGAACAAGAACCATAACACTTGTGTAAATTTGAGCTATCCATCAAACCAAAGAACTAGTCCAGAGACCAAGAAGTGCTTTACCACCTCAATATTGAGGATGCAAGCACCGTTACTCTGTCCATTTTATTCCAGGCTTCCAAGCAGTTCATAATCAACTTCAAGTCATCATCAAGCCCACAAATCCATAAAAAACTAATTATTTTGTGATTTTCACAAGTTCAACATCTAGTTTTAGTAGTTTAGTGATTGCACCCACTTCTAATCTCTCTCCACAGTCTCTTTTGTATTAGAGTTATGCAACTCTAAACACCCCCTTGTCCACAAAATCTCCACTGACCATTTCCAATCATTTAAGTTTCAATTCTCTATGTTTGATATCTCTAAGACCCCATTATATCCTCACGACCATCAACCAACCCCAAAAAACCCATAAAACCCCTCTGCAACCAACCCAAAGTCCCTTTTATGCCGAAAGCCAAAATTGTGATAAAACACATAGTGACTGACATCAGTTACCCTTGATCGACATCAGTTGCCCCTGATTGACATCGATTATCCTTAACCAATATCGATTACACAGTGACTGGTATTAGTCTCTGTGTAATTCCTTTTCCCAAAAATAACAACTTAAAATCACCCATCAACCCTCATCCAAAATCTATTTTTTTGACTTCTATCTCAACACAGAGTCAAGCAATTTTCTAAATCAAGTTTTAGCACTTTTGCATTTCTTTTGAACAAGTTAATGTCATTTTGTTAAAAACACTTACTTCTCTTCAAAAACATTTATTACATTATGATTAAGTACTTTTCATTGCTTCATGCAGGCATCTCTTATCAACATTTTCATAACTTAACTTGTTAAACAAGTGGATTGATAACCTTCTAATGAAATCTTGTACTTCTTGGATCTAGCACTTGCTAGGCAATCCACACTCCAATATTACTAATCAATCCCGTTTCTAGTCTCTTCTTATTGCAAGTCATTTTTCCTAAGCCAAAGAGGAGTTCTTCACATCATCTGGATCACAAAGCATGCAACTACATCCAAGTTCATCTATACATTTCCCTTTCTTTGAGTTTCACTTATTTTCTAAAAATAAAATAAATAATACAAAAACATAGTGAAACAGTCGTCAACAGAGTTGGCCTCATGATCTTGATCCAAAACAATAATCACTCCTCGTCAAAATTCCATGGTTTTCAATAGGTTTACCATAAACTTGGACATGAACAGGGACCCTTCAATCTATTCACCTCATGTAGTTTTTTAGAACACCACTAATCTTTATAAGATCCATGTGTACTACAATAATCTTGATCAGTACTCTAATATGTTTTTACATCATGGATCACATAAGAATAACTCACATATTCAAGTGAATAGGGATGAACCTATGTTATTATTATAAAACACACTGAAAAAAATGCGACTACCACACCACATAACTGAAACAAATGTCATCAAATCATATGGCCCCACTTTTGGTGACTAACGAGAGGCTATGAAGACCTCCTTCCTCTGTCCTTCTTATTATACCTCAAATAGCTAAATCAGTGAAGATAATTCCTCCCCCCACATTCTTGACATACTTTTTACAAAATAAACATCTATTACACTGATAATACCTCTGTATACAATTGATACAATTTTTTTAATTTTATGACACTTTTAGACTTTGACTACAATATTAATTAAATGTAAATACATAAAAAACGATAACCTAATAATACTTATTATACCAATAAAAGACACTATCTTGACAATCACTAAATATTCCCTCCCCCGCCCCACCTAAATATCCCTTTTTTGGACTAGTGATGACATTGACTATTGACACTAATGCTAGATGCAAATGAACAATAAAAGAATGGCCTTGTTTCCTATTTTAAAAATATTTTTGACTACTCACTCATAAACATAAACAAATTTTAACGAATAATTTTAATGACAACTATAAACTTAATTTGACTCGTAGAGATCACTAAATACTAAAAATGACACAACTATTACCTCTAAAGCCTATATGACACGTAATACAAAGTGATTTTGAAGAAGGCAACGACCGGACTGTAGAGCGTGGAATGGTGGCATATCTAGTGGGAGAGTTTGGTGAGTTGACTGTTCAAATCTGATGCAAAATGTGGCACAGAGGTAAATCTGTTCAATACAAGTCACCGGTTCATAGCTCAACGCCATGCATTATTAATTAAGCATGGATTCTCGAACAATGGTTCCAAAAAAGACGCTACAGAACTGTGTAAATGTATGCAGATTCAAATTGAATAAGCTCGTTTAGGAGCATGATTTACATGGATAATCAGGACAAATAACTGAGCATGTGATACACAACCAATTTACAAATTGCATGGATTCTCATGCGGAAGACATTAACAGATCTAGGATCGTTGATCCTTGGCAGACCTAAAATTTTGAATTTATTACGCCTACATGGAAGACGTTAGATAATGTAGAAACATCAATCTCAATAAACATTTACATTTTGACTGTATGGATTGATGACGTCATGTGTTTGACTACTCAAAGATATGCAAGTGAAGCCTAGAAATCATATTTGAGCGCTATCGAATAGTGAATGACCAGGTTACACATGGAACTCACCCATATTCTTATGAAATTTATTTCAGTAAGCTTCCAACCTTGCTCACAATATAAGATGCTCTCATACCAAATAATAAATTTAGTGATATTTACACAAGATCAATATTTAAAAATCATATTATAATATATATTATGGATTCAATCGGGATATACAAATATATAAGAAAGGCATTCATATATTTATCGAGCTCATATTTTCATGTATATCTTTTGGAATCTTTAATAGTATTAAAATTATATTTAATATATTTTTATTATTTATAATATTATATAACTCTAAACAATTATATTCAATTAACTACTCAAATAACAATATAATTGTAATATTAATTTATCATACAATAACTTCCAAATAACTATGTAAATATTAAATTTTTAACTATAAAATTATTTTATAAAAATTTAGGTATAAGATTTGAGAGTTCACATGTGTGATGTCTATGTACTATATCTATTACAGTAACTTATTAAAAATAATAACATGGCTTATTAATGTATAAATTCAAAATATTAAGTATAGATTGGACTGTTACATGCATTAGTTACAATTGCTTCATACCTAATCATTATTTTTGCATCTTCTTGTAACATCATTATAACATTATTTGGAACAATATTGAAACTATCATAATTATGTGGAATCACATTAGAGGATTTAGGGATTTGCAGTATGATCAAATGTATTTGGAATGTTTTTTTAAGTTGTTAGTGAAGATGACATATGTTGAAGATCAATTATGTTATTCTACAAGTAAATCAAAGAATCAAATCCTCTTAGATTAATTTAATACAATTTCATTACAACTTGGATTATTTATCTCATTAAGCATATATTTTTATTCTAGGCTAGATCTTATAGGACTATTTCCAAGGGTTTTTTCAAAGGTGTTTCTGCAAGGTGTGTTCCCATCATCCCCTGATCATGTCATTTGTTAAAATGACCAACTATAGAAATAAAGTGCTTCCCTTGATAATATTTTGAGATGGTATATTCACCAATATAGTGTTTCTCAATGAGGGAGAAATGATCAGCTAAACCCTTCCCTTTAACTGTAGAATGTGTTTGAGCTTGCATCTTAATTTTTTTTGTTTCACACTCTAACATTATCTTGTTTAAAATTTTTGATATCCCTCTAAATCCACATTCTACTTCTATTTTGTTGGCGTAGACTTAGGAGACGTATCACGAGGTTGGTATTTTATGACATTGGCATTTCCTATATACATTCCCATGTTGATGGAATACATGGCATTTGAATGAGACATTATCATAATTGATAGCTTGATCCCACTAGAATTATTATATTTTAGGAATAATGGATTCTAGGAGGGGTTGACTTAGATTAACTCTTACACAGTAAGAATAAAGGTCGTGTATGATTAGAAACTTGTGTATTGAATCACTGACACATATTCACTTATAGAGTTATTTATTCCTTGAAGATGTTATTCATGTCAAATATCAAGGGGACACTACACAATTTTGAATTTTTAAAATTAGATTTAAATTTTTCTTTAATTCAATTTATAGTTCCTTTAAGTTACAATATTAGAAATTTAAAAAACTAAATTTCATCCTTAAAGTGCATTTAAAGTTGGATAGATAACTTTAGTCCATCACTAAGTTTTGCCCCTATATTACACTAAATACATGATACCTTTAAGTCACATTAAGGATGCCCCTAACACCACACAAAAGATAGAGCCTAATGTTACCCAAATGACATTAGATTTTATCTCTAGGGTGATGTGAATAAGTTGACGTTAGCCAAAATCACCAGGGTGAATTTAAATATTTTAGAAAGGAAAATTTAACTTTGTCACTAAAGGTGACTTTAAATGCATCACCAAGTTACCTTTAAATGTATTACTAAAAGTCATTTTAATTCCATCATTAAGTTGACACTAGGATTTGTCATTAAGGAAGCTTTAAATTGATCATTAAAGGTGACTTCAAAGTGTGACACTAGGTATAAATTTAAGTGGGATACCATGTTGACTTAAAATGTGACTTTAATCCAATTTTAAATTTTAAAATTATATCAAAAAAATAATAAATTTTAATCAATTAAATTTTATTTAAATTAAAAAATATTATTTCTTAATTGATTAAATCTATTTAATATTATTAATTTAAAATAATATAATTTTATTATAAAATTATATTTTTATTGGTAAAACATAATTTTTGAGTTCTCTCACCCATTCATTAATTTCAAAATAAAATCATATAATTTCTAGTCTGTCTACTAGAAATACCGGAAATAAAATACTTATTTAAGAGGTTAAAAAATAAAATAAACACAAACTTTCTTTCACATCCCAAGACTCCCATATCTAATCAAAGAATAAAATTTTATAACTCTGAAATATAGAAAAAGGTATAATTAATATTCAATTTACAGAGAGCCCAAAGAGATAAAGATCAGTGTACAAAATATATTGTCTTCCACAACCATTACATAAAAACTTCTGCAACCACTTCCCATAATATTTTTCAACCACTACTTAAAATATTTTTCAACTGCTTCCTAAAATATTATGTAATTTATACTTAGAAATTACACTACACACAACTTTCACATCTTCAAGGTTTGCCATAGTAACTAAGCTTTTATACCCTGAAAACTAAATCCCAACCTTGAAAAAAATTAAGAATATATTCCTACTAAAAAAATATTGAAAACCTTCATTTTCTAGAATTCACAGGATCCATCATCCATATTAAATTTTCTACATAATAAATCCACCTTTTCCTTCAAATCACCCCTTTTTCTTTTACATTATCACAATAACTATAATATAAACAACTTAAATTTCACCTTAATCAAAAATAAGTGTTATAATGATTATAACATCTTCCCCCTTCAAACAAAATATTCTTCCCCTTATAGTTCAAACTTAGAACATCCATCCAACTTATAAAATACCTTCCATTTTTTAGTCTCTTTATTTTTTAAGATCCAAAACAATAAGTAATCATTCCCATTCACTCTCTTCCAAACTGAATAAAAAAAGTTAATACAAAATGTTCAACATTTACATTTTCTAATAAATCTATCACTTCATTATAATCCTTGAAGCAATATTTGGATATTGTTAAAGTAAATGATTTGAATAACAGCTTACTTTTTTTTAGAATACTATCTCATTTCTAATTCATAATTTTTCTTTTAATCATTGCATTAATAATCAATTGTGAATCACCTTCAAAAAATAACTTATAAAACTTTTATCTAAATCCAATTTCATACCTTCAACTAATATAATTTCTTAACTTCATTATCTGTTTCCATTGAAGGAAAAAAAATCCCCCAATACAAATATACCTTTATCATAATGAATCAAGAAACCATCTCCAACCATTCTAGGATTATTGTGTAAAGTTCGATAAAAAAATAAATTTAACAAATCCCTCTTCAAGAGGAATCCATCTTACCAGCTATCTGTTACTATATTTTTATTTTCCATATTTTCAAGTATTTGACACCAATTTTTTTTTGGCTACTTCCCCAAAATTACTTTTTCTCTCGTACTCAAACTTTCTTGACTAGTTTTTATTAAAGCTGAAACATTAGTAGATATCACCATTTCCACTTTTTACCAGCAACTATTTCCTTTTCCTTGAAAATTATGTTGTTTCTTTCAAGAAAAAATTCCATACGATATTTATCAATGCCGCATACAAAATTTCTCCTAGATTTTATGCTTCCATACAAGGAAGTATAAAAATCAACTTTCACTAAATTTGGGAAAAACCACACTTGATCTAGTTTTGACAAAAGGTTAATTCAAAATTTCTTGCATATTTACAATACAAAAGTAAGTGTTCATTATATTCGCCATATTCTTTGCACAACACACCTATAGAAAAGACGAGATCCCATTCTTTGCAGATTAAATTGAGTCAAGATCTTTTCTAGGCACACCAACCATGCAAAATGACTTTTATTTAGGCATTCTAAATCCATTCTTTAATATGTTATTTGCCTAATAATTTTATCTAATAAGTACTTAACTAAGATTTAATACCACTTTTTCACCTTGTATATTGCATATCTTTTACGTGTCTATCTTAGAATATCATCTAAAGATCTTAAAGGGATATTTCTGTCTTAATGATTCCTCCAAGGTGTCTTTTTGAGCTTTAATAAAATTGTATTCCTCAAATATTTTCCAATGCCATTGCCTACTATTTTGTATGAAAGCTTTAATCTAAAAAGGGCGTGGAGCGCCTAAGTCCATGCGGGAGGAGAGAGAAACAGTTCTGAAGTTCATTGTAGAAATATTGGTTGTGAATTTTGTATTTTTAGTTGCTGTACCCCTGCTATATATACTTGTGGCTGCTATAATTTTTTACAAATCCATAAACTAGCATTTGGCACTTTAACTGTCATTTTTGTTCTTCAACATTCCTAATATCAATGCTCAATTGAGGAATAGTTTCTTTCAGGATTTGATGTCGACATTTACTGTACCCCTGTATTTTTTATTTCTCCTTACTTTTTCAATCTCTCTGTCATCGTGATCTCTCTTGCTTGCTGAACTGGAAGATGACACCTGATCTCTCTTCCTCAACATTTGCTAATTCAGGATTCAAACTTGCAATCACATGGCTGGAAAGGGAATCGCCTTTTTGCTGTGGTCTCCGCTTGCTTTTGGCTCTGTTTTTCCATACAAGCTGAAATCACACATATAACACATAGTGAACTCAATGAACTTTAGCACAAATACAAATTGTCTTCAAATCTACGTAAACTCCTTAAGAGGGATGACAATATATTTACAAGCTATATTCTTGAATTTTCACCGTAATTTCTACTCAATCCTTCGCATACACTAGTGTCGTTTATTGATATTTGTATACATAGTATGATACAGATTTAGGTACGACTGAAGACAGATATACGATCACGGGTTTCTAAAATCATGCCTTGTTTTAACATTGATTTAAACAAATAACACTGCCGGAAAGAATATAACTTGGATCATATCTTAATGGTTGAAAAGACTGTCTACAAGTTATAGCAAAATTACAGAGAAGTTGTACAGAGTACTTACTCAAGAATGAAATGATCATAGATATGCTTTTTGCTAATGTTGATTTTCGGCGGAGACATTTTGCATGTACGTTCAAAAAGGAATTCAACTTTTTATATGAAATGCACCCAATACAAATGGTTACAATTAACAATCTTTCCATCCTCAACAACTGCTATGTAGTCAGAATTCTGAATTGTGCAATCTATGAGCTATAACTATGCTTGTTCTTTTCAACATCACTCGATGAGCATCCAATGCACTAGTTTCCTTATCCAGCAGTAAGATACCTTGATTCTTTATCATTGCCTTGGCTATGGCTATCCGTTGCTTCTGCCCTCCAGACAATTGCAGTCATCTGTGACCTGTATTCGTATCATATCCATTCAGCAGTAATAATACCAATAATACATTAATGAAGTTACAGTTACAGTTTCAGTGTTTGACTCACGATATAAATCCATGGGCATTAGCAGCCTCTGTAGCCTATCCTAGTTAAAGTTAGGGTTACCCAAGTTGAGCCTGTGGTGTATCTATGCGCCCATGACAAGCCTTGAACAATAAACATAGTCAATAATGGCATTTTATTTTATTAATGCCTCTCAAAAAAAACAGCCTCAATGGTGCACAAAGCAAAAAAAGATATTTGAATCCTCTTTATAAATACTCCATTTGCATCACCTCTGTTTCTGTTGCATCCTCCTTACTGTACACAATGGTTCCTGCCCTACCAGTCCTATAAAATGTCTGAAGCTCCTCAAATTGAAGGCTTTGATTTCAAGGCAGAAATCTGTCAACACAATAACATTTGGACGAGTAGGATAAGCAAAATCCAGATTTGTTAATTCAACATTGCCATGAATTTTATCCGGCTTAAGTCCTTCAGTATCTTCTGGATTTATGGAACTATTTCTCTCCAAGATCATGAATGAGCTATAATCCACACAATTCTGCCTAGCATGGCCATGCAGTTTAAGATGCTTCTGGTGTAGTAGCAGTATATCCGCAGGAGTTGCATGGCGATCATCATTATGGCAAAACGCCAAGCTAGAATTAGTGAAATGATGAAGGCTATAAATACTGCTGATAGACTCTCCACCATGAGCGATATGTGATCTGTTACCAAGGATCTCACCTGCATAACAGAAGAATTAATTCCCGAACACCGTGTTTCTTCTTGTCTGTAAAAATTCCATTTTACTTATAAATATGAGACCTACCATATTAGCTTCCTTTGATAGCTGGTTAAAAATTTTGACAGCATTCTGAAACGGATTTTTGGGGTCAGGAACTGTCCCATCATTGCAAAGTTATAATGTTCAATCCCATTGGCCACGAAGGACCACACCGTCAATGATACGAAAATAAGGGAATAACTTCTTATTTTGTGCCTTATTTTGTCGTGATCATCTAGAAATAGGACTGATATCATGTTTGCCATGGTAATGTAATAATTGGGATTCAGGGCTCCGTATCCAATGCCGCCAATGCACCCCAATTCCGCATTCTTCCATTCCGATCGAGGTCCTTGCTACTTGTTTTCAAAATCTGTTGACAAATACCATTTTCAACTGTCTTTGTAGTTATGAAATCCATTGCTTCCAATAGTGAGGCCTTTTCCCAGACCTTGCTTAAGCCCAAGCTTTACAGTAGCATCAAGTACAGATGCATATTTTTCAAATACATTATTCTCTCCTGTGAAAGAATACACTGTTCTGATGGAGGAAAGTCCTTGGTCTAGAGTTGTACTAGTCCTGTTATATTGTGCATGCAGATCCCTTGCCAAACACATCAGAATCTCACAATAAATCAATCCCGGAGTAATCAGTAATGTGACAAATGGAAAGGTCAGCAAGGTCAGGCTCCATGACAGGTAAAAGCTGGCAGCGTAGAAACCAATTAAATTGTCATGTTTCATGATAAAAAATGAATCTGCAAAGCAAATGGTGGTTATCAACAACTTCAAAATTCTCTGAGAATAAAACATTAGGAAAACAAGGTGTGTCGAATGCAAATTTCAAGTTAATTTCTTTTCCAGAGCATTAATAAAATGGTGTAAGGAGCTTAGAATTACTAGAGTACGATACAGTAATGATGTGTGACACAAAGTCATTGGGATTCAGGGAAAAATACAATTTTAAGAGGAAGAAGGGCCTACCTGTTATAGGCCATTGATGATGACATTGAAATTTAGAACTAAACATGCCCTGTATGTAGTTCCTCCCATTGACGATGACATTGAAATTTAGTACTAAATATGTCCTGTGTGTTGTTCCTCCTGCAATAAACAAACGCATTATATTGATTAGTTCCCTATAATATTATAGAACCATGGATTTTTGTACACAGATAAAATAAGCTTGTAATGTTCACCTACACACTACTATATAAGTAGAATTGAGAAAATAACCTGGGAATGAATATTGAGGAAGACACAATTTTCCACACAGGATTTCCTATATATGATACAGCTTGTAATCATTAAATCTCAAATTATAATTAAGTGGGTATAATAAATCTAGATAATTATTTATTTTCATACTTATTTATGCTTGTGTTAATCTAAAAAATGGATTAGTTGTTACCGTTAGGAATGTGTAGAAGAAGCTCAGTGCCTTTGGCAAGCAAAGCCGTACTGGTACAAAAAGCTTTATCACTTTCTCATCTTTTTCAAATGGTATGACACGTGAATGACTCCATTTTTTCTTAGGCCTTACTTTGAGTGTTGTTACTCTTCTTAAAGCTTAGAAAAAGACAGATACTAAGAATTGTTCAGTGAATTAAATTATTTGGGTATATCTGTAACACTACTGCAAAAATATTGAAAATGAAAACAAATAACACTATACTCTACATGTGTGTATGTTAGTAGAAAATAACTTACAAGTCGCAGCAGAAGCTGTTAAAGTGAGAATATCTCTAGCATTCTTGGTACTCACAACAGAGTTGACAGCTGATGAATTTTTTTGGCATACTCATCAAAGCTAAGTTTTTCATCTTTGTTGTTTAAACCACTACCATAAATTTCCAAAGCTAATCTTTTGATCTTTGTTTTTAAATCACTCCACCATAAATTTCAAAAAACAATGAGTACTAAAACTGTATCATAATGTTTATCATATGTCAAACACTTTGATAGTGTATTGCTCTATAAAATTTATTACATGTCAAAAAAATTGATAGTGTATTCCTCTATACTCCTTTATTTGAGTTACATATAAAGTTACTATTAAAATCAACAGCCATGGCTCTTCAGTAATCAATTTTTCATTCTACTATTAAAAATAATTTACGAAATCAACCACTGCTAATTACTTACAAGGGGAGAACCTTTTCACTTGAGGACATCTTGGATGAGGAGAGTATCATTGGTAACACTGTTAACCACCTCGGCCGTGTCTGTGCCAATTGTGTCTAAAAACTGAGTATCTTGTCTCAACACAGCTCTTAAATACTTTCTTTGCAGTCGAGATGCCTATCTCTCTCCAGTCCTAGTCTTGAAGGCAGCCTCTGAAAAGTAAAACCAGGACAGACAATGCTCTTAATTTAATTTATCAGTATCATTAACATATTAAACACCTTAATCCTATCAAAGAATAGGCAGTTAGAACCAGCACGTACAAATGCTGCAATCCATGCTGCAGTATAGAAATGGAGTTTTCTGAACTGAATAAAATGAAGAAAATTTATGATGAGATTCTATTTACTCTAAAAAGTAAAAGATGTATGCTCAATAGCAGAATCAATGTCAACCTTTTAGCCAACTAAAGCACATAAAAAGGCAATTAAGATGATAGAGTAAAATCTGTACAAACCTGTTGTGCCAAATGCATATACAAAATTGTTAGCAAATGAGTACAGGAAGAAGGAACTGCATCATAATGTAAGGATAGATCCACTAAGAAACTTAGTTTACATTATTAGTTTATACATGAAAAGATTATCAATTTAGCTTTGCATTTCTGTTGCTGGATCTGATTGAGGCTGTCTGGAAGGCTTACCAGATAAGATGTTGTCATGGGGTGAGTGGGATGTCTATTTCTCATGCATTGCCATGCATGACAGGCAATCTATGTCAAAATTACCTGGGCTTGCACCATTTTTGACCCTAATTAATGGTGGCCTGATTTAATGCAGGGGAGCTAGCCTGAACAGGGCTCAAACCTTAGCCTTCTTAGTAACATTGCTCCATCCTTGCCACTAAGGAAGGCCTGCTTGAATTTACAAATTGAAGTTGTTTTACTAATAAAATTGTTATTTTTTTTCAAAATAGTAACTCCAATAAGGTTTGGAGAACTATTTTAGTTGTTGAAAAAAAGCATCTATACTTTTTTCATTCTCAAACAGCCTTACTCCATCTTTCTTTTAACATATACGAACCTTATTTATGCAGAAATGGATGCTATTTGAAGCTAGAAACACCCTCAAAGATATTTTTCAATGTGGTTGAAATGAAGCTGATTTGGACTCTTAAAGGAAGGGATTTAATCTACAGATTTATTGGAGCATTCACAGTCTATGGCAATCTTCGTATGTAGACAGGAAAGGGATCAGACATTCAAAGGTGGACCTTGGTTTATGAGAAAATCCAGGGTCTTCATGAAGCATTGGGCCCTAGCTTTCAATGAAATATAAGATCTACTGACTATAGTCCTTGTTTATGTCTGGTTCCCTATGCTCCCTAGTGAATATTGGCCAAAAAATCTTCTCCAAAATATAGGTAATGCTATTGGTGAATGTATTGCTACCTCAAATTTCACTTTCAATGTTGAAGTCTGTAACAATGTTCATCTCTGTGTTAATCTGGATTTTGATAAACCATTGCGGAACTGCCTAATCCTTGATATGGGAGGAATAGGTTGAGAACAACCCATCTATTATGGAGAACATCCCATTCAGATGTCTATTATGTCATGAGCCCTGTGTCCTAGGTCCTATTTCAAAGATTTCTATGTCAAAAACTCTACAAATTCGGGAGCGAAATGGCCTTTCCAATATTAATAAAAAATAGAATTCATTTACACAAGGAATGTTAAAATAAAACAAAACAAATGAAGATGGATGATGGAAAACTATTAAAATATAGTGCACACAGATGTAAATAATAAAAGTGCCACTCTTTACTTGATGATTTTATAAATTGTTAATCATGTGCCTTTAGCTTTGCTTATATATGTCATCTCAGGCCCTTGTAAGGGATAAATAAATAGGGGCACAAAGTGGTCATGAGCCTTGGGTCTTGGGTCCTGGCTCAGATGTACGCTTGCAAGGTACTTTAACCATAGAGGAAAAGAATAAAAGTAAATCAAAACTTGTAGTTACTTTCATTGCCAAGGCTAACTCTACAAAATCTCAGCTAACAATCAGGAAGGTAAAATATACTATTTAGTTTCAAGGGATTTCTATCCCAAAAATATAGGGAACTTAAGTGATAGGGATATGTATACAAAACTCTCGAATGAGGTGGTTTCCGTTTCTTAATAATACCAATAACGTCAATGTAGCTTTCTCCTAAATGGCATTGACAAATTTTTATTCTTGCATGTTCACATATCCCATGGTACAAAAAATAGGAATATTCTCTATTACAAAAATATGAATTAAGAAAACCTTTAAACGACAACCAAAACATGTCAATTGAGATGAGCTCAAGTGGTAAAGAACCAGGGCTTTCATAGCAAATCTCTAGGACACACAATAAAGTGATGAGATTGGGACACAAACCGCATCCAACTTTCATGGGTGTGACCTAGCCCAACAATCAAGTGTTGAAATTGAGTACAATAATGCATCCAACTTCACCAAGTATAGAAACTTTGGAGGAAGATATGTGACATTAAACCAAAGGTTGCAACAAGTAGAATTTACCAAAAGAAAAAAGAAAAATAAACACACCTAAAACAAACCTTAAAAAAATAAATACATGTATATATTTATATATTTCTTCAAACATTGGAAATCATCAGAATGATATTTACAAATCCAGCAACTAAACCGGCAAAAAAATCATGTTTAAAACTAAAAAATAAGAGTCACTTAACCCCCTACCACAAACTAACAAGGCTGGGTGCAAGCCTTGAGCAACTTTGACAGAAAAAATTAAAAAAAATCAAACCACGACAAGAAAAAACCTTATAAATATATAATAATAATAAAAAAAAAAATTAAAAAATTAGAAAAAAATAAAAATAAATTAATTAATTAAATATTAAAAAAAAAATTATGAAACCATAAGAAAAACAAACCGTAGGTGGAAAGGGATGAACTCAAGTTCATTTTCTTACATTTACCCTAGGTTTTGGACTTTATCTTAGTAATTAGGAAAAAAAGAGCCGGTATGAATTTAATACAAGTTTTATGCCCTGTAAGAGCAGAGCAAACAGAAAAACATAGTCAGAGGAGAGCAGAAAAATAATTAATCCCTCACAGACAACCTTACTCCATCTTTATTTTAAGATATACGGGCCTTATTTCTACATAAATTGATGCTATTTGAAGCTGAAAACACCCTCAGATATCTTCTAATGTGGTTGAAATGAAGCTGATTTGGTTTTAGAACCCTCAAAACCCTTTGTGCATTGGTTTAAGAAAACTGGAGACCCACTAGATCAGTAGAAATCTTGATAATGCCCAAAGGCTATTGTATGGCAAAATGCCAGCGGCCTGCAGTCACCACCCAACTCTACAATAAGACACCACCTCCCAACTGTAGGTGTGCCGCCCACCCCATCCAAAGAAAAAACTCTGCTATCAATGCAATTAAAATAGGTTATCATGACTGCCAAACTTGTGCTTCTGATAGGAAATTAATCCTCTTGGGCTATGCGAAACCATCCATAACGTCTGCTTTGCTCTGTCAATGAGAAAAGGATAGGTATTATTATTGAATATTGTTTGTTAAATATTATGCATGTAATCTTAGCTAAAGTCTAGCATTATATAAACACAGAAATTAAGAAAATTTGATTCGTTGAGACATGGAATTGTAATCACCCGTTATGCAAGGTTGAAGACAAGAGTCCCCCTTCGGGACTAATAACAACACACTTTTAAACCCTATTCCTACCTAAGTACTAATTTCATTTCCACAACATTTCCTTATCTTTTAAATGTTTGACATCTTTACCATGAATTTGCCCAAAAAATGACCTTTTGATCATCTCCAATCTTGTATGTAAGATTATTACAAATTATTTTCCTGGAAGATACTATGAATTCGACATATGATTCATTTGAATCAAGATATTTTCCCCTCAACATTTGATTTTAAAGGTTTTTACTTTCTTCATATAACTTCCAAGATAATATTCTTCTTAAAGCTTTATTATGAAGTTGAAGAAATTATATTCCAACCTCACTTGTTTGTTTTGGTTTTTTGGCCATTGTTTCACTTTCTTCATATAACCTCCAAGATAATATTCTTCTTAAGACTTTATTATGAAGTTGAAGATATTTATTCCAACCTCACTAATTTACTTTGGCTTACATATTTTTGACCATTGTGTAAATTAAAATTTCTTTATATGTATTTTCCTCACAATATTAAAATTCTAATTATTTTATTCTTTCTTTTTACAACTGCTTTTGAAACTGTAAAAAAAAAAAATACCGAAACAACTTTAATCAAACTAATAATTCCTGATAAACTCATCCATTTTTATTTCATAGATATTTTCCGTAAGTTTGGAATTGCCAACCCTTGTAAAAATAGGTACCCTTCACATTTATTTGGAAAAAAAATCACATTAGGATATCCAATGCTTCCAATATCACTTGTGTTCGAAGAGGTAAATTTATGAAGTATACTTTCAATTTTACTAGACTCGCCATTTAACATGATGCTTCTTCATAGTTTCTTAAAATTTGTTTGGAATTATTTTACTCTTTTATATTTTCTAGTCTAAACATGATTGCATCACTGACTCATCATTCGAGAAATATTTTAGTCCCCTAATATTTTCATTAGATTTAACTTTCTTAAAAGTTATCTTAAGTAATTTCAGCACAATAATAAACAAACAAGGAGACATACAATATTCGTACCTTATTCCACATGACTTTTTTTCAAAACCTATTGAACTCCATTTACTATTATTGAGGGGAAAACCTCTATAACACAGATCATTATCCATACAATTAGTTACTAAAAAATTATAATTTTTGTTAAAAAAAACCCAATTAATTCTATCATAAGCTTTTATAATATTTGGCTTAATTAACATTTATTTTTCTTTTTTAAATTTAAGTGAATTTAAAATATTGTAAATCATAATCAATCTGTTCAAAATTTACTTATTATTGACAAACTCTTATTGTTTCAATATATAATGGAAAGTAATAATATCTTTAACCTTTCAATTATTTTTTTGGATGACTTCATACACCATATTACATATGTAAATTGATGTAAAATTAGTAAAAGTTGAAAGATTTACATTTTTTTAAAGGGAGTTAATAAATAAAAGTGCAATTTAAATATTTTAAAACATTTTTGTAACATCTAGATACATTCACCATATCTATTAATCCAAGTCCTAGTAGATCCTTTCTTTTTTTTTTAAAAAAAAATCTTTAAGAAATCCATCAGGTTTGGACGATTCGTCTCCTTTCATTTGTTATAACACTAATTTACTTCCTCCTCAAGTAAAAGTTTCAGTAAATATTATTTCTACCTTTTAATTATAGTCTTTGAATTTTTATAAATAAATTTGTCTATTTTTTTCTTCATTAAAATATTTAAATAATTTAATTACTTTTTCTTTCATCTCCTTAAGATATGTCAAAATTTATCTAGCCTTATTTTTTATTTGTAAAACCTATTAATCTTCCTTCTTTCCACTTTTATTTTACAAAACCTATCAATCTACCTTCTTTCCACTGTTGATTGATTGGTGAAATAAATTTATATTTTTCTCTTCTTCTTTATATAACTTTTCTTGTATTTTTATCTCCATTTTTTTAAAAATTTGAAATAACCTTCATTCATTTTTTTTCAAGCAGCTCTTATCCATCCTTCAATATTTTTAAAATATAGGGGATATTTAATTTTGTGAATTTAGTTACTATAAATATTATTTAAGATTTTTTTGTCTTTAATTTTTTTCAAAAAAAATATTATTCCAATTCTTAAGGAAAATATTTAATTATATAAACTTTTACAAAAATTTAAATGTACTAGATCCATTACTACAATCCCACCAAACCTTTATCCTATAAAATGAGGATCCTTAAGCCAAATACTTCAAAATTAAAGGCTAATTTTCTATGGACTTTTCCATATTTAGAAAAATAAAAATCAAATTGTCTTTCAAACCTAAAACATTTAGAATTATAGATTCTGTAATCTAATTTCCATTCAACCAATTTGAAGAGATTAAAAAATCATCTATTATTTCTACAATATTACTAAAACCATTTATCCTATTTATCCATAAATATATACCTTCTTTTAAAATAAAATCTATTAAAAAAATTAAAATCAAAAAAATTCTTGAAAACATTTATCGATAATGTTTGTTGTGTGCTACCTCTTTTTATATATGGTCACTTCCAACAACCACAATTTTCCAATATTTAAGTTCAAAACACCCAAAATATGCTCCCAAATTTTCCTTTTCCAATTGTACTTTAACCCATTTGTATTGATAAATATCTTATAAATATTTTTCTTATAAATTTTAAAATCACATGCCCTCCAATTTTATCTTACTTTTATACAACAAATTACTATTAAATGTTTTCAAAATATTACATAGTCCTTCTAACTTATCAATATAATTATTGATACATCATACTATGTCCTATAATTTCCATCCACCATATCCTCTATATTTCCATCCACAATATCCTCAAACTCTTTTTCAGAGAGTTTAGTTTCTTATAAAAATACTATATTTTGCCTTCTAGAAACCAGCAGACACCTTAATAAATGCCTTTTGTTAGGACCATTAAAACTCCTAACATTTCCAAATAATAATATCATGATACCAATGAAGGGACCTTATCCATTTGTCGTGAGACTATATTATAAACTATCTTTTGACAACTTGATCGGATTTCCTCAGTGAGTTTTCCTAAAGCTTTTCAACCTCAAATTTTCTGGTCTTATTTTTATTATTAAGGAACCCCTTCAAGGATTTTTTTTTTTAAAATTTAATTTATATAAATATTTTGCTTTTTTTAAGTTATAATTTTTTTTTTATTATAATCATCTTTTTTCTTATTACTATCTTTTAATTCGTTTCTTTTAAATTTATCAAGGTTTAACTTTAACCCTTTTATTTATTTAATTCATATATTCTCCTCTCATTCCTCTAAATCATTTTAAAGTAAAATTACATTTACATTCACACTTTCACCTTCCTTCATACCTCTATTTTTTACTTTGTATTTTTCTCCTTCATACTTCCATTCTTTACTTTGTATTTCCCTGTTACTTCATTAATAGTTTTTTCCTTCTTCAATCCTTTCCTTCCCTCATCCCCCAAAATCTCATCCCTTTCATCTGACTCATGTTTATGCATCTTTTCCTTACTAGTCACATTCTTCCTTCCTTCTTTTCATATTTATCTAAATTATTTTTAGTTTTAATCCTTGCTCTCCCATCTTTAATTTTGGATTTGATATATTATTTTGCATATTTCTTCCACCAAGCTAACAACAATGCTTTCCCCTTTTATCACTTGAAGATCTATTCTTTTGTCATCTTCTACTACTTCTTCAAATCATTTGATCTCTTCAATATATCCATATACTTTTCCTTGGACAATACTTTTCCTTTTTTTCTCTACTAATTCTTATTGTTATTTTTTTATGTCAAAGCTCATTTTCCTTTGTTTTTATAGCATGTCCTCCTAAATCTTTTGTAGCATTTCCAATTTATATTCCCATTGATTCTAAAATATATTTCGAGCTTAAAATTTTGGAACAATCCCATCTATATCGTTTTGATTAAATTCATCCTCTTCCCATTTCTCTTTATCAATTTCTAAATCTAATCCTGAAATTATATTCCCTTTGCTCCCTTACTCTTATAAACGTTTTGTTATCCTAAATTCTTTTTTTATATATATTTTATTTGTTTAATCTTCTCTAATTTCCTTCTCCGATATATTAATTTACCCCTCCTTTCAACTTGATCTTTATTCCCTATTTCCTCGTCCATCCTCCTATATTTCTTTATAAAAAAATCCCCCTCCTTTTTAAGAAGAGTTTTCTACAGATCTTACCAATGTAACCTTTACCCAAACATAAAATTCACCTTGTTAAATGATTTTAAAATTCAATATATTTTTTTAAATTCTCTTCCTTGAATAAAGAATGAAATAGCCTTTATTATTGAGTTGGCCAAGTTCATAGCTCCTTAAATCTTGCATAAATAAAAATAATAATTGTCCCTTATTTTAGTTTTTGACCCATAAAATCTTCCCAAAACAATCTCCAATAATTATGAAAACATCTAAACTCCAATATTTTAATTATAAAAACATCTAAACTCCAATATTTTAAAAGTACCCCATATAATATTACAAAAAAATTTATATACCTTGTTCTCATACCAAGCTTTATTAAAATTTTCTTTCCAGAATTAAACTAGCATCCTAAACTCCCTAAAAATTTCCATGCCTTTTTTTTTCCAAGAACAAGATCTCAATCCACATTATTAAATGACCTATCCAAAAATAAACATTTTTGAAAATGATATAATTGCTTCAGATCCAACACTTTCTAACGATTATATATTCAATATTCTAATTATTTTTTTATTTTTTCCCTTTCAAAGGTTTTACATAAAAATACTTTACAACTCAAACTCTTACATGCCTCCTCCACCATTTTATAACTAACATCAATATTTTTCTCTCCTCAGTAGAGAAAGGTAGAGATTTTATTTCAATTATGCGCCATTTATTTTAACCGTCAACTTTGTCTTACATTACTATTCTTATACCCCAAAAAAACCGTTTTTATAGATCTAGAATAAAAATTCCGATAATTATTTTATTTCCTCATTTTGTGACTTATATGAAGATAAAATATCTTATTTTTATAATAAAAATTAGATTGGTCATTGTTTCTAATTTAGCTTCATTCGCTTCAACAAATAGTCTCCATCTGATCCATTTTCCTCAACTCCATACCTTTATTTCCATTATTTCCTATATTATTCTATTTTTTTCCTTTGACATTCTTGTTTCCTGATCCCAAGATGAATGATATTCACCCCTTTCATAAGATTAAGAGAAATATTTTCTCAAGAGCCCATATCCCATATTCACCCATTTTTATATCCTAAAGATACTTCCCTTCTAATCCTTATTTCATCATATCCCAGAGATTTAAACATTCTTGTTTCAAAAAACTTGCCTTATTTTACTCTTGATTTACTTTTAAATAGATTAATTCTCACGGACAAGAGTAATTCAGGATAAATGCTAATCTACAGTCTTTTTATCCTTTTTCTTTTCCGTAAATTTGTCCAGTTCTTTCATTTTCCAATCAGATATTGCTTCCATTTTTGGTTTATATTCTTCACATTATTCCTTACATGATCTAATAGAAATATTCCTTGAATTTCCAAATATCTTCTAAACTCAAATATTTTCCCATATTTTTCTTAGATTCAACAGATCTAAACTTTGGATTAGATCTTGAGAAAACCTTAATTTAAAATTTATTGTACTCATTCCTGAACATCTCTACAAAGGGATTTTATCACCAGAACTGATGCTCAAGAATAGCTAAACTTTCATTTTGTTATTAATTTCTCAATTACTAATGAATTAGATCCATAGAATTATTTTATTAACTAAATATCCTCTTTATAAACTCCTATATTATGCTAAGTTGTTCCTTGATTCTAAATTATTCTTTAATATTTCTAGCTGCCTTATGATAAATATCCTCCTCTTCCTTAGAAAACTTCCAAAGTAGATTTAGTCTTAGCTTAAATTGAAACTCTTACTCAAAGCTTCCCAACACATCCTCATTTTGATCTCAGATCCAAAATCAATATTTTTTGCTTACTCTATTTTTTTTCTAACCCTTCCATTTTCACCTTTTCACTTTATTCTTACGACTCACATGATTCGACCGCCCTTTGCAGCCCATTATTTTTCATCCTTTTCTTTTAAAATCGTTTTCTAAAACATAAATATCATTTATATATATATATATATATATATATATATATATATATATATATATATATATATATATATAAATAAATAAGTATCAAGGTCTATGGGTTCTTTGTTCTATATTAAAAAAAATGTTATGTTTAAAAGAAAAATAAGATTACATAAATCAGTCAAGCTAAATCAACATGACTGAAAAATATTAGATGCATCAAATGGTTATAAGGCTACAAACAGAATTAACAACAAAACTTGTTACCAATCGAACACCAACATCAAACACAAAACCATCATTTAATAAGATAGTAGTCTAGGAGGTTACCCATCTTTCCCTTTTCCCTTTTTTCTTTATTACCTCCTGCCACTTCCCTTATTCAGGATTCACTACCATAATTTTCTTATTTGAATTCTGACTTTCCATATTCAAAATATCAAACAATTCTTTATCTGAATCACTATAACAATATACATAAAAATGAAAAATGTCTAACTATGACAAAATAAATTTGATTGAAAGCATAAATTAATTATGTAACTACATAATAATTAACTAAGGATGATAATAAAGTAATATAGTTGAATCCA